>OU862931.1:34308420-34594997 GCA_917880885.1 Limnephilus marmoratus
TATCTTTAGTATTTCTCAAAAAATTACCGATATTATTTCTTGTATAAAACGCTGGTTTAATATTAGAAGGAAGATTTTTGCAACATTGAACTGAAAAATTATTAATATTCAAAATTTTACGCCATTCTTTATCATTAATATTATTAGAATTGTATAGATATTTATTTTTTGAAATTTTGATAAGTTTTTTATTTAGGATGTTATCAATTAATTTTGGTTCATATCCGTTATTTATAGCAATTTGTTTTATTATTGAAAGTTCAGAAAGGAAATTATTATTAGACATTGGGACATTTACTAAGCGGTGTATCATGGAATGGAAGGTGGAGTGTTTTTGTGAGACAGGGTGGTTGGAGGTCCTATGAATTACTATGTCAGTGTATGTTGGCTTGCGATATATACTAAAATCGATTTTATTATTTATAATAGATAAAGTTAAATCCAAAAAGTTTAATTTTTCATTGCCTATTTCTATCGTAAATTATATTTGGTTATGAAAGGAAATTATAAAGGAAAATATTTTTGGTTATACAAAGTAAAATTATTTCATTATTCTATAATGGATAACCACAAAGTAATAGCTACATTCAAAAATATGTAATTTATTTGTTTATTATCTGTCGAATTCGCTGCAAATTCAGCTCATTAAAACATCGCTTTACCTTGTCAATCTTAGATTTATGATGTGACTTCTGAAGATAATAAATTACGTTTGTTATTCTGTGATCAAGGGACAGGAGATAAAACACGATTTTTAAGATAACTCTGACAGGCGACTTCTGGTTCCCTAGTTTCTGATTCAATTAACAATAGATTGTGTTTCATCATTTTTATAAATGATCTGATCTTCATATTACGATCTATGGTTTTTCGCTTGTCAGGGGAAAGGATTAACGTGCATTCCCCAAAAATGCTCCAAGGAAAAAGTGGAAAATATGAAATATATGGTGTGTTAATTTTTGCAATTTTTGTTAGATATTTCGGTGCCAACAATATGGTAGATGGGCATTTTCGCAAAGTTTGTACAAGTTTTTATAATTTTTGTTCTTTCCATTTCGTTACTTTTAAGTTTTCTCCAATAACAAATTGGTGACCGGTAAACTCAACAATATGCAATCTTATCAACTCATTTGAGAAGTCATTAAAAGTTATGCATTTTTTAAACCTCTTCAAAAAGGAGGAGGTTCTCAATTCGACTCTATTTTTGATTTTTTTATTTTTTTTTATTTTTTTTATTTTTTTATTTTTTTATGTTTGTTACCTCAGAACTTTTGACTGGGTGAACCGATATTGATGATTCTTTTTTTATTTGAAAGCTGATGCTTCCCGTGTGGTCCCATTTTAATTTAGTCCAGTTCCAACAATAGCATCCATGAGAAAACCATATAAGTCTTAAATTTGCACATAAAGTATGTGCGCGACAAATGGACGAATAACTCAACCGATTTCGATGATTCTTTTTTTTATTGGAAAGGATGTACTTCAAGGGTAATTTAATGAGAGTCTGGTTAGGTTCTGATTATCGGATCCATGACAATTTAACGAAACTCGGCCGAATCTCTTAATTTGAACTTAACGTCGCTATGGTCAAATTATGTCTGTCTCATATGAGCAGCACGTTTAGTAGGTTTACCCATATTCAGACAAATTAGTTAGTGTACTTCAGATTCACTAAAAATCAAAAAATAAACAAAAATTTTAACAAAACAAAAAACGACTTCAAAAAATGCACTAAAAAGTAAAAAAATAATTTCGTATTCTTCTACAACTTCATAATCAACTTACTTTTTGTAATCATCAATATGTAGGTACGATTGTTATTTTTGGAGTCGGTGTCAGCAAAGGTACCCGGCCCGGCGGGTTCACTTGACAGCTCCCCGCGCCGCCGCGGCTCCGCTCTCGCCTCTCGCCTCGTCAAGTCGCTTGTGCGATACAAGCGATACACACGATTACCTATAACTATGTATGTAGTTACAAACCTACCTTGATTGACACCGACTCCAAAAGAAACAATCGTACCTACATATTGATGAGTAGAAAAAGTAAGTTGATTATGAAGTTGTAGAAGAATACGAAATTTATTTTTTTACTTTTTAGTGCATTTTTTGAAGTCGTTTTTTGTTTTGTTAAAATTTTTGTTTATTATTGGTTAAATAGGTTACATTAGGTTAGGTTAGGTTAAGAATTTCTAGAACTAACTATCATAATGTATACTCTTCATTAACCAGACTATTGAATGGAGCGTAATAATCAATTTATTACATAGACCTGGTCTCACGTTGCTGTGACACTGACAACGCCATTACCCAACCTTTATAACCAACGCCATCTTTTAATTTGCATACATATCAAATCCACACCGCCCGCTTGCCAGACCGCTGCCAGCTGCCCGCTTGCCAGCCCGCTCCCTTTATATATTATACATTTCAATCAATTTACACAAAATCTTGATAAATTATATTCGTAAACCTTCCTCATGAATCACTCTATCTATTGGTGAAAACCGCATGAAAATCCGTTGCGTAGTTTAAAAGATCTAAGCGTACAGACAGCGGGAGCGACTTCATTTTATACTATGTAAAGATTGCAAAAAAATATTGTAGGGTAAATTCAGTTATGTACAAAAAATAATTAATAAACACTGTTTACAAGTAATATAATTGCTTATGCTTTTATTATCTAGTGATTCATATACTAAAATGTGTATTCGTATATATCGATCGTCAGGTTGATTAGTCAGACATCTCTGCAAAATCGATTGAGTATTGAATGTAAAAGTGTACCATCTATCTGGTACAATACTCGGATTGCTCATAAACACCACCGAATCAATTATAATGCAGAAAAACTTGTAGTGACTTAAACAAAAATGTCACTAGGTGGATATTTCAAAATTTCCTACTAATGTACCGTGCCGTTATGCCTCCCGATGTTCTTTTATGGCAAGTTTAATATGTTAAACACTTCTTCTTCTTCCTTGCGCTGTCCCAACACATTGCCTAGGTAGGCTGTTGGGGTCGGCTCTTCTCGTTCTCAGGTTGTAATTTCTTCGGTTCTAAGTATCGCCTTCATCCAGGCCGTTTCTCTGAAGTATTTTTGAGCATTGAGTCATCCTGGAGTTCTTCGGTCTTCCTCTGGATGACTGTCGATGAAGCTCCATAGACATTGCCTGCTTCACTGTGTGGTCTGATGGTCATTGTATACAGATAGGTATAAATGCATTTGGTTTGAGGTGAGCATTCGAATTTTACTTTCCGCATAAGTGGTCATCCATTAATTACGTCACACCTTAAGGGGGGTAGTAGAGAAGTGTGACATTGTGTGACAAGGGGTATAGGGGGTCATCAGCTCTGTTACGTCACAAGTAAAAATCTAAATTATCAAAATACAAAACTTTTTTAGATGTAAAATTGCAAAATATACGACATCACACAAGGGGGGAGGGGATCTCACAAATGTGACGATGTGTGAAAGGGACGGGGGAGGAGGGGGGGGGAGGGGTAAAAAAATCATGAAATTCGTGTGACGTAATTTAAGGATGGCCCCTTATCTCAAAACTTAGTATTGGATAAGTCTGACTAATCAAGATCGATATATTGGTAACGCAATGGAAATAACGGATTACATATTTAAAAAATATTTTATGTAAGCTATTTAAGACGCCACTAAATTAATCTTATTCATCTAAAATTAATTTCTAAATCAGACCTTGTTTCATTGAACGTAGAAAGGGGTCGTCCATTAATCACGTGATGTTTTTAGCAACTTTTTAACCCCCCCCCCCTGGTGATATGTGGTGAGGTTTTAGTCTACCCCCCCCCCCCCTCCATACCCAAAATCACCTGTATTTGTTTAGTACATAGTATATTGAAATTCTTAGAAGATTATCGTGCGTTCAACGAAAAATAAATACACGTGATATCTCATTATGTCCCCCCCCTCCTTGTGATATTTCGTGATTTTTTTCCGAACCCCCCTTCCCATTTTCCAGCCTCACGTGATTAATGGACGACCCCAAACGGGAAATGGCAAAAACCATCTTCCTATTTATCTTGTTAAACAAAAAAAATATATAGGTCCGACAGTTGTATTTAACTGACTAAATAAAATAAAGTAAGACATTTGTTCAAGATTCTATTAATACATACTATTAAAATGCAATCATAATCGTGGGATATGTTGAAAACTCAATACTATCAGAATCCCGCTGGTGAGACACCATTGAGAATCCAAACGTTGCGCGTTGCTTGAAAGGCCTAAGAGCCATTAACCAGCGGCCGAGAATTTAAATTATTTAACCTTGCTGTAAAGGGCGATTCCGATGAGAATTATTAACTATTCTCCATACCAGCATCTTAACATAATAACTCAATATCGATTTTATTTCATTCAAAATTTTCTTTGATAAATACCAATATTCAAAAATGCTCAATCTCGTAACTATTAAAATTATATACGTTTTGTAATTATTTTTTTATCATAGGTACCTATTTATAATTTTTCAATAATGTCTAAGAAAATAAGAATGTATTTTTTTATATTACTCATATTCGTCAGAACTTTTATTCAAACAATTTAAGGTCAGAAAATTAAGTGCATTATACTTTTATCATGCAACATTACAAATTTATAAAGATAATATTAAAAATCAAGTTGCACCCTTTAAAAATAACAGAAGTCTTAGACAAACATCAATACTTCCCACTCCAAAATGTAAAAAAAAAAATTGGACAATTGAGTCATAAATATCTCGGAGCAAAATTTTTTAATTCATTACCAGAAAAAATTAGAAACATGAATACCAATATAAAAAGTTTTAAAACTCACCTAAAAAATTATACTGAAAACTTAAACTGAATGATATTAAAAAAGCAATACAATAACACCCCCCCATACACACAAGCCTTGCTTAATTATGGGGGTACATCAAATATTCTACTATGTAATTAATTACTGTATAAAATTTATTTGTAATTTATGTACCTTCTATTACTAATAAAAAAAAATAAAAATATATATATATATATTAGTTTGCAAGACCATAGATAAATAGACAAACTGAAGTATTTTCGTCACAAAATAAGGGCGCGGTTCTTTTTTATGATTTAATTTGAACGAAATTAAAATTCTGAAAAGTAGCTTTCCCAAATAATTTATTGATTTATTTTACTGCATATATGATTTGAAATGTGTGTTGCATAGTACAAAATTTTGTTTGAAAATTTAACAAATCTGCCCACGACCTACGGTAAAACCTTATTGATCTAAAAATAAACATATTTTCTCAAAATTTAAAATACAGCTTTACTAGATAAAAGAACATTCTTTCGAAATCAATTTATAATTTTTTGTGGAAAAGAGTCAATACGTCTAAATTTGATTTAAAAATGACATATTTCCGGTTTTGTCTGGTTATTCCCTCTTATGCCTTGTTTGGTGGCCAGATATGAATAGCCGGCTCGTCCGTCCCCTTCCCTTCCCCTCAACAATCAGCCTTGCAACACACCCCAATTGGGGTTGCCATAGTACCACTGGCTCTAGACGGAATAATAACGGCCCTGGTGCAGTATTCACATAAACATATTTACTTTTATTAATTTTTCTGACAGCCCAGCAGCGGCGTCAATATTATCGTAACCGTATTGTTTTTACAATCGTTCATTTGAAATTCTTAACATTGTTGTAAATGTTTTCACAACACAAATTATTATTATTATTGTACATATTTTATTTTGGTTTTAAATTATTTAAAAATTTTTGCATTTTTCATAATATTTTTAAATGCTGAATAACGATATTGAGCGGCCGACGACAATGTAAAATAATCATATCTATACATTCCCCGCGCCGAAACGCAAATTTTATGAAATTCCCTCCCTCCGAAAATTATTATAAACACGTTTGTTTCAGTAATTTAACAAGTTATATAGTTTTGTTTTATAAATTTTAAATTAAATATCCCATTAGAAGACTTAAAATATAATTTATTATTAAATATTTTAAAAATACATACACTAGAAGTCAGACGTAAATTAAACGACTTAACATTTTTATTCAAAATACTTAACTCTAAATTTGACTGTTGCGAACTCCTGCAACTCATAAACTTACGAATACCGACAGTAACTACACGACAAAATACACTATTCTACTGTAGCTTTCATAAGCGAAACTACATTGCCCACTCTCCGATACAACGATTTCACGCTATGGGAAATCAGTACTTAGGTGATGTTGACATATTAAATATAAACTTGTCGAATTTGGTTGATCTTGTAAAAGAATTATTCCAAAACTATTCCTAAACATATCTGTATTTTTGTAAACCTATGAAATTGCTGTATTTTTGTATTTTTATGACTTGTGTGCTTTTTTATCTAATTTTATTTTTATCTTTATCTGTTTAAAAATCATCTGTCATGAATTAATTGTACTATCAAACATGTGAAAGCCCTTTGGCGTTAAAAAATAAATAAAGTTATAGTTGTGAAAAAATTCACAATATTTCTTTAAATGATGCTTCGGACGCCTTCCACGAGATTTTTGCTCTATTTTAAACGAGTCGTGTTTTATTAAACGTTTTTACAATTTTCGCTTAAATGTTATTGATTTTAACATTAGTGCGCTCTCTCTAATATTCGTATTTACATATCTCTCCATCTTATTCTTTTTAAGCGGGAATACCGAGCCTTAAGCAAAAATGGTCAGACTTTTGAATCACGCAACAAGCCCACATAGCATTCCTCATGTTCTTCTCTACTCTATGGTATAAATAAACTTATTTATTACAGTAAAAATATTTAGATGTGATTTTAGATGTCCATTGTTTTTTTTCAATTAAAAAAACGGTTTTTTTATCATTTATACCACGGGTCACTTACGTAATACGCGCTCTGCTCGTCTGTACAGTGCTGCTGGAAACGACGGAGTGTATATCACGTGACCCGCTAAGCTTTACTTAGTGGCGATATAATTTTGTCTTCTCTCGAAAGGGATCTCTTATAATAGGTATACTTTCGCATATATATATACCGCCGCCCCGGGAACCTTTATTGGATAACCAACACCTCTGCCATAGGTCACCCCAAGTGGTTCGCTACGTTTGGTGATTTAGCAGGGGTGCCCGGGTTCATGGGGTGAGGTTTGTCTAGGTCTTGGAGGCGGATGACCAGGACATACTGAACCCCAGATTCCTACCCACCCCTTAAACCCTTTTCCTTCCCAGAACTCTCCTCTCCTTCCTTTCCTTAAAAAACCCTCCACACAGCATCACCAAAGATGACATAGGCCCTGAGGGAAATTATTTTCCTCAGGGCCTATGGGCCATATATATATATATTTCTTATGTACCTGACAACTCATAATCATGTAACATCAACTCCTTTAAAAAGTCATTAAGGTGGTGAAAAAAAAAATTAAATAGGTTACGTCAAGTTATGGGTTATTTTTCTCTTTATCTTCTCTTATCCTGATTTTTAATGACTTTTCAAAGGGGTGTTGAAATTGCCTGGTTCTGAGTTGTCATGGAATCATTTTTTAATATTATTTAAGCACTTCTATTTACATTTCACTTTTATTTGTTTGAATAAAATAAGTGGTGTCTTTGAAGTGGAAATTACCCCACTTCTCGACATCCAATCGAGCTGAAACTCGGCAGACAGACTCGTTGTTGACGACAATGCATTCTATCAACATGCATTAAATATCGGTATTATCCATTTGGGATTTAGCGCGGTTGATGGAGTTGTCGACTCCAGTTCCTGGGTAGGAAGGTTCAAAAGGTTCAAGGTAGAAAAATACGACGTTATTGATGTTGTTGTAGCTGAAAATGAATTTGATTTTTTTTCAAAATTTCAATATTTTTTATGAAGATTTTCAAGATTCTTTCAGTTTGGGGATGCGCCGCATCCACATTTCAGTATAACTTCATACAAGTTGAAATTTTGAAAAAAATAAAATGAAATTCTTTTTCAGCTACTCGTACAATAAAATCAATACCGTCGCACTTTCCAATCTTAGCACCCAAGCTCACTGAAAACTCACGGACTGCCACTGATATACGACTACCATGATTCTAGAATGGCAGTCGAGTAAATACCAAATTGTAATAAATCTTTATTTCGATAATCACAGTTTCTTGTGCAATGATGGAACACTTTTCTTGCAGATTTTTTTTATCTCACTAGAGTCCCAGCTGCTCCCGTCTGGAGCCAGTAAGACTTCGGCACCCCCAATTGGTGTATGTTATGAGACTGAATATAGTTTGGAGGTGAAGGAGATGTGGAAGTGGAAGGTGGGGAAGTACCTGGATATTCAGATATGGTCACCAAACAGGGCTAAATCCATTTCAAGAAACGTTTCAATTCTGAATAACCTGGCGATACTGAGATAGATAGCGACACCTGTATGCAATTCCGACGCTTTGGACCACTCGGCCACAAGTTGGCCACCCAATAAATGAATCGAACTTTAAACCACCACTTCAAAACTGCTAACTACTACATTCACGAATTTGATAAAACTGATAAATCATAATTTGTGTCTATTTTTAATCTAGTCCATTCAATTCCCACACGCCATACGGAGAGTATGAATATATTGAATAATATAGTTTGTAATAGTCCAACAAAGAAGAGAAGCATCACAGTTAAGAGCTCAACCCTCTCGGACTTAAATTAAAACTGGCAGTGGAAAAATATTTGAAGCTTTATTAACCCCTTTAGTTAGATTTGAAAAATGTTGTAGTAGTTTTTTGTTTCTCAATACTTTTAGAAGTTATTGCTTCGTTACGCCTCAAATATTTTACTTTAATTAACAAATCATATACTCGTAAGTACTTACTCTAAACAAAAAATACATTTTTTAACAGAATAATTAAATGATTAAAACCTTTAACGAAATAAAACAAATTGCTTTGTTTATAACCACGATTTTTAAATATTTTTTTAGTCCTAAAGACACAATTCACACGCGGTAGAAGTGAAACCTTCAGAAATCTAAAGTAGACAAGAGTGGGAAGCAACGCTCGAAGAGGAAATCCGATTATACTATCTCATTATCTCGCAAGCTAAATCCTATTGATGTACGTGTTTGTCTCTTTTTAATGTCGCTATTTTTCGTTTCATTGAGTTTCATATCACAACGGTGCTAAAGAATTTTTTTACTTCAAAAATGTACATTTTCAGGATAGCGAAATTTTTTTTTTATTTAAAAAAAAATCATGTCTCCGGTTTTTGTACAGGGTGGCCACAGACCTGGAATACCTGGAAAACCTGGAATTATCAGGGAATTTTACCGAACCTGGAATTATCAGGGAAATGTCAGGGAATTTCAAAATTTTTTTAGAATATCAGGGAATTCCAAAAATAAAACTAAATTCGTTATTTTGCGATTTGTGAAATCCCAAAGTAGTTTTATTATTGTTTTATTGCGGTATTTTAAATAGGTACATAGTTATCTATGTCCTAATAAAATCCTTATATATACATACACTTAAAATAACACATCCATACCAAATCAATCACATATCTTCGCAATTTAATTTTAAATGCCTTTATGCTCTCTTCCGATTTTATTTCTTCTGGTAATACTCCAAATATCTTCAATGCTCCGCACTTCAATGACTTTTGACTCTGTGTTTTTTTCCTGAAGGGGAGTCTTAGTTCATTTCTTTTCCTCGACTCATTTGTATGTTTGCTTTGTAGTTTATGAATTTTTCTTAGGAATTTAATAGACGTATGGCCATTGATTATTTTGTAGATTAACAATATAGTATTGAAGTAAATAATTTGTTTAAATGACAAGATATTTAACTCCTTCAACTCCTTCAACCCCTTCTTGACTGAATCGTACCCATTTTTCTTCAATATAGTTCTCATAGCTCTGTTTTGTAGAATTGTCATTTGTTTAATTAATCCGTCGTTGGCTAAGAATAGAATGCTGCTACAGCACAGCATAAATGTAGCAATACTGCTACATTTATGTGTGGTACAATGATTGCGTTGTACACATTTTTACTGGAGACTGTCAAGGAATCTTCTTATTCTTCCCAACAGCAAAAAATTTTTGGCAATCTTTTTAATAATTGGTTTTGTATTTTGAGCGAAAGTCAATTTAGAGTCAATTATTACTTCCAAATATTTATTTTCAAATACTTCTTTCAAAACTTCACCGTCTATCAATATATCTTTTTTTGTTTGCGTTTCTCGTTTTCCAATGTTCATAGATTTAGTTTTGTTTACATTCAATTTTAGTTTATTGTTCTTCAGAATCTTCAGCCATATTGATATATTATGTAGGTCTTCATTTAAATGATTTATTATGAGTTCATAATATTTTCCTGCTATATATATATCAATGCGTCGTCTGCCATACTTTTACCATATCATTAACATAAATTATAAAAAGAATAGGTCCGAGAATAGACCCTTGTGGTACTCCCAATGTAATCTTCATTGGTTCAGAGATTGTCTGACCCACTTTTGTGGTTTGATATCTATTAGTGAAATAATCTTTTAACCGTTTCAATGCCTTTCCTTTTATTCCATTTTTAGATAGTTTTTTAATGATTATATCTCTATCTATCGTTTCAAAAGCTTGAAAAAAGTCTTCAGGCGAAATATCATAAATTTGTAACAAGTGTATTTTGTTTTTAATAGATTATTGTGTGGCAAAGAAAAAATAAATGCTGTAGATGACGGAATTCCCTTTAATATTTATCTAACGAACGATATCCCCTTATATCAAATTAAACATATCAGGGAAAAATGTAGAAACTGCCCTGGAAAACCTGGAATTATCAGGGAATTTTGAAATCCGTTTTTTGTGGCCACCCTGTTGTAGTCCTGTAATTCTGATTTTTAATTATAAAATAACTATAATAATAATAATATATCTTTATTGAAGAAAAAAAATAAGATTTATAATTACACAAACAAAAAATTACATCATAAGTACAGTAAAAATACAGTTTAAAAGTTGGATGAGTACAAGAGTTAATAGGTAAATATGAATAGATCTTTCAGAAAACATGACATTTTTTTAGTAAATTGTTCAATATTTTTTGTTCAATATTTTGCGGAAGTTAATTTTAATTATTCAGAAAAAAAATCCCCTTAAAATTTATGTCGTAAAAGACTAACTTTTTTCATAAAAATATTTCGACGACCAAGATCGAAAGAAGAAAAAAACGAGGAAAAATTACATGCTTAACTCATTTTTTCATTTATTGTACTTTACAGCATTTCAAATTTCTGGTATCGATACGTATTTTCATATATGTATTGTTACGGTCCGAAAGAGCTATATTAGGTTAGATTTGAAAATATGTATGTATTTTCATAAAAAAATTGTGGTTTGAAAGAGTTAAGTATATTAGAATAGTTTGAAAATATATATGTTTTTTCATATAATTTACGGTTCGAAAGAGCCATATTAGAAATAGATTAGAAAATATATTTGAATTTTCATATAAATTTATGGTTCGAAAGAGTTTGAAAATATATATGTTTTTTTCACGTGAATTTACGGTTCGAAAGAGCTATATTAGAAATAGATTACAAAATATATATGTATTTTCATATAAATTTATGGTTCGAAAGAGTTTGAAAATACCTATATATGTTTTTTTCATGTGAATTTACGGTTCGAAAGAGCTATATTAGAAATAGATTAGAAAATATATATGTATTTTCATATAAATTTTCGGTTCGAAATATTTATGTTAGACTCGATTAGAAAATATATGTGTATTTTCATATACTTTTACGGTCCGAAAGGGTTAGAGGCACTGATTGGATAACAAAACAAGAACAAGTGGTTTCAACCGCTTTCCTACTCAGTTGAGACTGGTCCAGTACTCCATGGAGCCGTAATCTCGGCGTGAAAGAACGCTTCCGGTTGCGTAACGCTCATTACGGTCATTATGGTCATCACGGTGGAAGGTGGACCATTACTTGTGATTTTTTGTCAATGGATTAGGTACTGCTACTGGAAATTGGGACAGATTTAACTAAGTTCTTTTGCGGAAGTTAATTTTATTTAGGGATGCCAACTTTTCTTACTGTTGATGTTTACTATTATGAAATAGTTACTCGTGTGATTAAGGTGAATGACTAATATTGACTTCCAAATTCTTAGATATTTTCGAGTATCTACTTAACCAAAGAACACTGCGAAGAAGACAGGGTGGTTTTTTTTTACTTTAGCTCCACACGGAAGGTCATGAGAAAAATAATTCTCCTCAAGGCCTTGCTGGATGTTGTGTGGAGGGTCTTTTTAGGAAAGGAAGGAGAGAAGTTCAGGGAAGGAAAAGGATAATAGTGAGATATGGAAATTAAGAACTGAAAAATCACGCGATAATGTTAGTAAATCTAGTTATAGTTAGTAAATAACTTTTTCTTGAAAATTGACAAGCGCAGATCATTGAAAAATCACGATATCCGACTTACTTATCAAGATTAACCCTAAGAAATTTCAACAATGATGTACAAATTTCAAATATTGAATTTATTATTACCTTAATTTTCTGGAAAACAAATATTATATTATTATAGATAAGTACTAATGAAATTTTTAATAAAAAGAAATCTGGTAAAAAAACTATTTTGGGTAGTACTTATCTGTCGATTTGTCGCTTTATTATCAGTTCCAATTTTGAAAATGACTTCAAAGCAATTCTGATTTCTAGAGTGCTTTGACCCAGAGTTACAGACAGACATACAACCGAAATTAGTATTTTCAATCAATGCGAACTTTTTTTTTTTCTTTTACATTAACTCCACACAGGAGATGAAAAATGACATAGGCCTTGAGGAAAGTTATTTTCCTCAGGGCCTATGTCATTTTTCAGAAGATGCTGTGTGGAGGGTCTTTTTGAGGAAAGGAAGGAGTGAACACGGGTATTGAAGAGACCTATGTTATAGGAGGGAGGAAACACAGCCGAGCCGTTGAACTCAAGAACGAGTCATAGAAACGACCCGTTCTCATATGACTAATGTCAACCGTGTACAAATGTTGGGCGCGTGTTTGGCGTGTTTCCCGACTATGCACCGGTGCCGAGGGGATCTATGACGCTTGTTCCTCGGAGCATCTTCAGGAGTTCTCGGACAGCATTCCCACCTGACGCCTGTGCTCTAAAGATTGCAGTACGTCTGTTAAGATAAGGGAGAATCTATCAAACGGACCGCCCGTTTCTGCACAGAGTCAAGGGTTTAAAAGTCAAGGAACTGAAAACTTTGTCCACGGCAAAGGTAATTTCACAGAAAATCCCAAGGAAAAAGACAGTTTAGGAGAAAATCTTAACAAAAAGGCACATTGAGAGAAAATCATTAGTTCGAGTCAGTCGCAAAAAGTATTTAAGATGAAGAAAAAAAAAAAAAATGATGTAAAAATCTTCATAGAAAAGTAGCAATTGAGGTGGCTTAATAGGTACTTAGTATACCAGAAGAATGAATTCCGAAGAATGAATGAATTGTGGGTGAAATTCCCAAGAGAAGACGACCAGTGGGAATCATTGCCTCAATTTGGCATCTGCAACATTCAGACTTCCCTCCTGAGGGGCGATTCCGGTTCTGCTTCAGGATAAGAATTTGTCCTTAACTTTTATTTACCCACTTTTTCGCTGTCATCCGAGAGAACCGATATCGCAGTTAACGAAAAAGTCGTTGTGTTTATTTATTTATTTATTTTATTTTTATATTTACTTATTTATTTAAACGCCCATAGGGCTTTTACATAGAATGCAGTACATTTTTTTTAATTACAGTGAAAAGATTATAAGTAACATAATATATGTTAAAAACAAAATATAGATTATATAAAATATAAGCGTTAACAAAATACAGGTAACATAAAATATAGGAGTTGAGATAAAGTAGGTAAGGTTAAAATTGTTGTTCACATTGGTTTATGGGATAGGTAGAAATAAATAGTTGGCACATATGGCGTTTGAAGTTTGCTAAGTTCAAATTATTGTCAAATACATCCATGTTGTTTAAGTATTTGTTACCAAGACTATGTAAACGTTGTATTGGAGAATGTAAATCATAGTTCGAATGAGATGTACGTATATAAAATGTCAATGTTTGTCTTGTTGTTCGTGTAGGTACATGTAGATTTATTAATTGCAGAAATTCACAACTGTTGAATTTAGAGTTTAATAATTTTAATAAAAGGTCAGGTCGTTTATTTGTCGTCTGTTTTCTAATGTTGGAATATTTAAAGTATTCATTAGTGACGGGTAATTTATGTGCTCTAAAGGGATGTTAAGTTTAAAATTTACAAAACGTAGAAATTTTCTTTGAATTCTTTCAATAGTATGAATATGAATTTTGTAGAAGGGCGACCGGACTATGGAGTTATATTCTATTAGGCTTCTAACAAGGGATGTGTACAATAGTTTAATGATTTGTAACGATTCAAAGTTTTTAATTGTTCTTAATACAAATCCTAATGTTTTTATATCCTTATTTGCAGTTTGTTGAATGTGAACTGTGAAGTCTAGTTTCTCATCCATTATTATGCCAAGATCCCGCATTTCCATTAATTCATTATCCACAAGAAGAACCGGAAAACATCCAAAAATTTTTAATTTGTAGCTTAATCACAGTTTTTTATTCTCATGTTTTTATTCTCAACCAGAATCGTACCGAATTAGTACCGAAGTTGCCCCTAAAGTCTTTGATTTTTAAGGTTAAGGAGAAATCTTTTACCTTAAGTACAACCGTAAACGCCCATGAAGTCGTTAATTTTAAGGTTAAGGACAATTTTTTATCCTTAGATATATCCTGAATCGCCCCTAAAGTCGGGTTAAGACAATTCTTTTCCTTGAAGTAAATCCTGAAGTCGTTAAATTTATGGTTAAAAACAATTCTTTATCCTTGACTAGCAGACCCGGCAACACGTTGCTGTGACTAATAAAACCTTTATAAACAACGCCATCTGTTAAATCAAATCCACACCGCCCGTTTGTCAGCCCGTGTATTAATTAGTTGCCCGCTGCTCGCTGCCGCTTGGCCAGATATATTATGTATTTTAACCAATTTACACAAACCCTTGACAAATTATATACCTAAAAACCTTCCTCATGAATCATTCTATCTATTGATGAAAACCGCAAGAAAATCCGTTGCGTATCTAAGCGCACATACAGCCTGAGCGACTTCATTTTATACTATTATATTATATATTTATCCTTAATTAGTACCGGAATCATCTTTCGAGTTGTTTCCTCCAACTTTTCCTGAAGTGGTCCACTGGACGTCTTCCTTCTGGAATTGCACTGAGTATGTTCAGTAATAAGGTTCATTCCCCCGACGTTGGCGATCGCTCTGTTTATCTCTATCTTGTGCTGCCCGGAAAAGCTCCTCCACACTTCTAATACCTTTCACTTTCCACTCTCGTATATTTCGCATCCAAGACTTTTATAAGGTATATTAAGTAGATATAATTTATTACTGCAGTAGATTTAATGTACGTACTACATTAAGTAGATTTAATGTATATTTTCCCTATGCAGGAATTAAATCAGCTGCCTCCCAACTCCCAATAAGTCTAAAGCTTAGACCAAGACCACCACTGTGCTCGTCAAGTAAATTTCTAGACATGAATTTATTACTCTTTTTTCATTCTTTTGTTCTATGATCTGGTTACATTTAAACTTTTATGCATCCTAAACTATTATGTAATCCTCTTGATCGAGAGTTTTCAACATTACAACGAGATTAATAAAATTGTTATTACAACAATGAAGTAATAATGTTAAGTAATAATTTTGTATAAACAATGACAAAATTCGTAATTTTATCATTACGTATTTTGGTACACACCGAAATTATTTCTCAAGAATAGTCGTCAATATCTGGGAATCGTCGATTTCCCTGTCATTTTCATGCGAAATAGTAATGCGATGAATAGTTCTATTTTAAAGTTTATTTGCAGTGTTTTGCAATAGAAATGAAACGATCGGAAAGACTATAATAAATTTATTTTACCACTTAATTGATTTATTTGCCTTAAAAATAATTAATGTGGCAGGAAACACTTGAGGGTAATAAAGTAATAATAATAATAATACTAGAACATGTTAAACAGCATTATTTTTTTAAACTACACCTGGGGTCCTAGCATATGGGCGATGGATAAGGATTGATAGGACAACTTTCGGTAACTTCTCATCGTTCTCTAGGACAACTGCAGTTCGCTAACGTACAAACAATGGTTAACCGGTCACCAACTTAAGCAGATATATGCGTTAGAAATACGACAGCAGTCAAGTACAATAAGCGTGTTTATACGTCAACGCGTGTGTCTCCATAGAAATCGTTCTAACTCCGTTATTCTTTTAGTGACATCCCTAAAACAAAAAGTAAAAGGTTGATAGTGGAACAAGCTGTACATCCCTATTCAAGTTGTCCATAAAAATATATAACAAGAATATTCCGTCATTCGCGCAATTTGACACCTAATTTTTTCCCGCCAAATTTCGGACCGGCGGCTCGACCCCGCTCGACATTGTTAATTTTTATTAAATATTTTTATATGAAATGATAAAAAAAGTGAGGTGACAAAAGTGTTTATTATACATTTATACAATGGAATAAGTATTGTTGTTTACATAATCTGTGATTTTAGTACTGTTTTCACATAAAAACATCACGTGAGTCATTTTTACATTTTTTTTAATGTTTGCATTCTAAATTTTAATATTTACAAATGTTAGTATGTATTTGTAATACAATAATTCGAAAGCTTATTTTGTAACCTTTCTAAAACAGTTTTTACTATTCGGCTACGTTCAGAAATGTTTCATTTATAGAGCATTAATTGTGAAGCGGTAATAACACAAAGTTTTCGTAAAATGTCATTTCGTTTGAGACATCGGAGAAAATTCGGAGGGGTTTTAATATCGAATATATTAAAAACACTCAGTCATTGTGAACTGTTACTTATTGGTTGCCGATCAGCAATCATACTAGGGAACGGTGAGAAGTTACCAAAAGTTATCCTATCAATCCTTATCGATCGCACATGCTAGTACCGCTGGAGACCGCTACTAATAACTACAGGAATTCCAAAAACTGAACAAATCGGACTAATATCTATGAGAACCAAAGTGAGGACGAATATCTACAGCTCAAACTGCTGACTAATATCTATGAGAACCAACGTGAGGACGAATATCTACAGCTCAAACTGCTGACTAATATCTATGAGAACCAAAGTGAGGACGAATATCTACAGCTCAAACTGCTGACTAATATCTATGAGAACCAAAGTGAGGACGAATATCTACAAGACTGGCAGAGGTTGGATTTGCAATTATATATAGCATATTGGAATAACGTAATATTGCGTAGGTTAGGTTAGGTTAGGTTTTCCGTACAACCTCTTGCTCAGCTGCCCTCTGTAGATATTTGTCCCACCTACGCTCCATGGATATTAGTCACCACTGGGACCGTCACAGATATTCGTCCGACCTTAGCTCTGTAGATATTAGTCCTCACTCTGAAGTTCATAGATATTTGTCCAACATATTATGAGCTGTAGATATTCGTCCAACATACAGGCTGTAGATATTAGTATCTGGAGTCCTGGAGGGCGCCATATAAAATCAGAAAATAATTATTGCGTTCAAAATACTTGCTGTTTACAAAATAATAAAAAGTTACATCTTTTTATATGTTATTTATTTATCCATAAAAGGTTTGTTTGTCATTGCTTTTTTCGATGTCTGTCTCAAGCGAAACATTCTCATACGGATATGCTCGTTGATCATGAACTAAGTCGCTGTCGGTTTTCTTGGTATGGGTGTTGAGTTTATAATTTTTTTTCCCTGGATTTCAAAATGAGTTTGCATAAGGTACGGAAGTACTGAATTCCCCCCAAAATATTAATTTAAGTCCCGGAGGGGGTTAGTTTTAGCTTACTAACTAACTAACCGTCACGCCGTTTCTCCGCAGGGGCAGGCGGAGAGGACCGACCGCCAACACATTCAATCATCGTCTCATATATTACACTCTTCTATTATTCTGACTCTTGACATGGCCCGACTCAAATGTCTAGTTCGCTTGATGGTGCCATATCTTCCTTGGTCGTCCCCGACTTCTTCTATCATTCACTTTCACGTCGTATATTCTCCTTACACTCTTTCTTCGTTCATTTGCTCTACATGCCGAAACCATCTATGAGTCCCTTTCTTAATCTTACTCATGACGCTTTTTTTTATTTTTTATTATTTAATAAATTTTACAAAAATTTCATGTTTTTGTGTATAAATAAAGTTTTTTGAAAAAAAAAATATACATTATTTAATACGTCTTACACCTTTTTTTTGAGCAAAGCTCGTGTTAAAAAGGCGGAGACAACGAATGTAGATATTAGTTTTTATATAAGTTTAAATAATATATAATTTTTTTTTATATACATATAGATCAATTGATGGATAATTAACAGTATACAAAAAAAAAATCGTATATATAATAATATGCATCTATAGTTTTATATAATATATAAAACATAAGCAGAATGAAGAGGATATAAAAAAGAAAGGTAAAAATTAAAGAAAGAAAAAGGATATCAGATATTACAATTGTTTGGTTTATAAATAAAATATTATAAGATGTAGTGATTGTGATAAGTTATATATAAAGAGCTTTAATTGATTTTTTGAATTTTTTATAATTTGTTTCCAATCTTAAATTAACAGGTAATTGGTTAAACCATAGGTTCCCAACGTGGGCGATAACGCCCCCTTGGGGGCGTTTCAGACCTTCAGGGGGGCGGTAGAAGGCAAAGAGAAAATTGGGGGGCGTTTCAGACTTTCAGGGGGGGCGGTAGGAGACCCAGAGAAACCCATATCTAGTTTGCTAGCACATATCGAAGAAGTCGAAGACATGCTAAAAGAATACGAACTGCACATGGTGATGATGAGCGAAACCTGTATTACCGAAGAAATTAACCAAAATGAAACAACATTTCAGGACTATTCGACAATTAGATGCGACTCATTTAGCAGCAGGCATACAGGTGGAGTTATCACATTAATTCTGTAGTGTATGTGTGTGAGTGTGTAAACAACATCTCTTACAAAGTCACAACAAATACGGTACTAGATAAAAATACCTGTATTACCTGGATACCTACTGGCTATTGAAGGATTTTAAGCTGGGAACCTATGCAGATATTTATCATTCCCCAAATCAAAATGATACAAAATTCTTAGATTTTTTTGAAGAATGGTGCCGTTAGCAAATAAATACAAGAGACTTGAAAATCATCTGTGGAGATTTTAATATTCAATATAAAAAGCACATGATTACAAATCATCATAAATTGCCTGGGTAGGAAGCAACTTGTCAAAAATTATACAAGAATATGAAAAAACTTTAAGCCATGATTAATTTGGTAATTTCAAATGACTTTTACGCGGAAGTTAATGCTGCGGAAAAATTCAAAATCATCACGAAACAATTATTACAAAAATTAGATATAAGTCTGAAGCCTCAGGGAACACGAAGTATAATATATATATACAGGAATAAAAAGAACTATAATAAGGATAAATTGTGTACGGCATTACAAAACAAGTGGATCTGCGATAACCAAGGAAATTTAGACAGAAAAGCCGATGAACTAATAGGACACCTGAAAACAGTAGTAAATGAACTAATGCCTACAACGAATATATCTTCTCTTATATATAAAAATGAATCGCTTAATGTGTTGCTAAGCGCAAATCTCGAGATCAGCTGAACCGATTTCGGTAATTCTTTTTTTTCGAATATTCCTTGAAGTACGAGGATGGTTCTTACGGAGATAAAAATTAAGAAAATTTCGCAAAAAATTGGATAATTTTAGAAAACCTATTACTAACCTAAACGACTATCGCACGTTTGACAGTACGCGTGTTTGAGAAAGATATTTTGCAAAACAATGATTGTTAAATAAAATTCTATTTTTGAAAATCTTTAAGTTGATAAATTTATTTAAAGTAGTTACTCCCCTAATAGTTTGAATCGAATCAAGAATTTTAGATATTTTAAATAGGTACCTATGTTAGGTACCAAATTTAATATACATGAAAAATGGAAATTTGAATAAAACTTGTAAAAGGTGGCACGCGGGCTGTTTAAAAACTGAATGTACTGGGATTGAATATATGGAACGCGGGAGGAGGGTTGGCGATACGAGGGAGCGGTAAAGGGAAGAGGGAAGGCGGGTAAGGTGAAAGGCGAAGACGAGAGGGGGGAGGGGAACCTGGGAGGGGGAGGGGAACGTGGGAGGGGGAGGAGAACTCGGGACGGGGGAAGGGGGGGGGAGTGGAGTGGGGAGAGGGAAGGTGGATGTGATGGAGTGGGAACGCGAGAGGGGAAGCGGACGCAGGAGAAGAAGGGGAGGCGGAAGGGAAACGGGACGAATGGAAAAGGATACTCGGGGAGAAACAATTTCTTTATTAAATGGCATAGCAACGCATGCCGGGACCAGATAGTATTTATATGTAAAATGAATTCCTGTTTCCCTTGGTCACACCTTCATTTCACTTTTTTTTTAAGTTTCCCAATACTTTGTAGAAAGTTCTTACGGGAAGAAAATTTAAGAAAATTGCTCAGAAAATTGGAAAATTTCAGAAAACTTAACGACTATTTTAACTTCACACGTTTGACAGTTCGCGCGTTTGACGAAATTGAATTGTGTTTTCGAATGTTGTTTTTTTTTTAAAGAATTATCTATGGGTTATTTGAATTACAGATATTTTAAATAGATACCTACGTTAGGTACCAAATTTGATTGATTGTTCTTATAATATGTAAAAATGAATATTTGTTTTGAATGAAAAGCGAAAATTTAAATTAAAAAAATTGTAATAGGAGGCACGCGAAATGTTTGAAAACTGAATGTACTGGGACTGTTATATGGAACGCGGTAGGGGGATTGGCGGGACGGGGAAGTGGAAGAGGTGAGGGGTAGGCGGGGAAGGTGGAAAGGGAACGCGGGAGGAGAAGGAAATGCGGGAGGGGAACAGGGAAACAATTTATTTCTTTAAAAATGGTATATCAACGCATGCTGGGAACCAGCTAGTAGTATATTAAAAGATACAAATAAATAGTATACCTATGAAATCCCTAAATCTTCTAATAAAACAAAGGGATATAGCTTATAAAGCCTGTAAAATACAATTTCCAGAAGAAAGGTGGGAAACCTGTAAGAAACTTAGAAATAAAACATACCAAAATTCGTATTCGAGGCTAAAAATTATTACCTCTCAAAGAGATTCAAGAAAAATGTGGACTACACTTAAAGAAATTATAAGTGGCAAACGGAGGGAAAACATTAAGGAAGTTCGGTTCCCGATGGAGTTGAAGATGCTAAAACTAAAATAGCCAAATTTAATACTACATAAGTGTCGAAAACATAAATAAGAGTATTTCATTATTCACAGATACTTCTTCTCAATCATCGGAAAGAAGAGAGAATAATAATATTTTCAGGTAACAGTGAGTATTTAATGAAAAATTTTAATACAATGACGCAAAAATCATCGACGTCTGGAATTACTATAGGCATAATTAAATTTAAGTAGTTGCACTAATAAATTAATCTGTGTTAAAGGGAATTTTTCCGCAGTCGTGGAAAACTTCCATAATAACACCATTACCCAAAATAATAAATGCTAAAAATTTCGAAGACCTCAGAAAAGTAAATGGATAACCTAGATATGAACATATACTAGAATAGTTAAAGAAGAGATGAGAAAATTTATTGAAAAAAAATAACATTCTTGTAAAACAGCAGGGTTTAGAAACAAATATTCATAATGAAAAGCCAGTATGGATCAGAAGAAAAATACAATATTAGTGTTCTTGGATTTTAGACGTGTTTTTGAAACAATAGACAGAGAAATACTAATAATAAAATTAAAAATAGAAAACAAAGAAACAAAATTGGAGATGCTATATCTGAAGAACAACAAGTAAACCTCGGAGTTCCTCAAGGATCTGTATTGGGACCGCTCCTATTTATTAAGTATATATATTAATGATATAGTGAAGTGCCTAAAGTACTGTTCTATCAAACTTTTGCTGATGACACACTTTTATATATTATACCAAATAATATCGAAGATGCATTGTCAAAAAAAGCTTTTTTTTAAAGAACACTTCTATATTATATAGTAAAGTTTTTTTTCTTCGAATAAACTGAAAATAAATGTAACTAAAAGTAAATTTATGGTATTAGAGAAGAAACTCAACGAAATTACTACCCTTAATATAGAAAATCAAAATATTGAAGAAGTAGAAGAAATTAAATACTCAGGAATCATAATCTATAACAAATTAAAACTAAACACTGACTTTGAAATGTTAAATTAAAAAATTGCAGAATAGATTAAAATGAAAAAGAAAAGTAGGATAAAGGGAAAGTTAGACGTCAAAACACGGAAATTGGTCTACAATACCACTGTAGCGTGTCACATGAATTACTGCAGTGTAATCTTTCTGAGCAATAAAACCTAAGTAAAAAAAATAAAAATAATTCAGAACGGTTCCATGCCAACTCAGAATTAAACCATCTCAGAAACACCTCAGAAAGGTCATTAAAAGCTATGAAAAAATGCATTTAAAATTGCCGGTAATCCTAACCATCACTCTTTAATGACCTTTATGAGGTGCTTCTGAGTTGGTTTCATTCTGAGTTGGCCAGTCACCAAATAAAATATAAAATAAAAAATAAAAAAAAACACGCATCTTGCCCCCCCCCCCCCCCCCCGCCCCCGTTGGTAAATATAATCGTGACGACAATTGCTCTTTCAGATTTACGAGTTGGGGGGCGCTAGACAAAAAAACTATTCTCAAAGTGGGCGGTGGGCAAAAAAAGGTTGGGAACCTATGGGTTAAACCATTTAACTCCAATATATTTATAGTATTGTTGAGCTGTGGTGGTGTTACAACGCGGGACAGTCATAGAGCCCAGGATATTTGTTCTAATGCTGCTTGAAAAAGGAGTGAAGCTCTCATTATTGAAGCAATCTTTGTGTATTTGTAGAATTGTAATTTTTTTATAAATAACATGAAGTGAAGGTACTTTAAAATCTTGAAATAATTTGATAGTGGGGTAATCATATGGCTTTTTAAAAATTATTTTTATAATTAGTTTTTGAATGATTTCCAATGGTAAAAGAGAAGTTTTGAATGCACCGCCCCAACCAACAATTCCATACTGTAGCACTGATTGGATTAAGGAAAAGTAAATAGTTCTTAACATACTAATATTTAAAATGTTTCGAATTCTAATGAAAATGTACACTAATTTTCTTAGTCTCTCAACTGTTGTGCTGATTTGCATCTTCCACTTTATGTTACTGTCTATAGTTACCCCAAGGTATTTAACATTGGTTTTAATAGTGAGTACAGAGCAATCAGGTTTACATATATATGAATTTGAATTACAATTATATGAGTGTATACATATATTTAGATTTTCAGGGGTAGCCTTTTTAGTCAGAGTGAAAGGAATTACAAAAGTTTTATCTGTATTTAGAGATAGCAAATTTTGATCAAACCATTTTTTAATTAAATTTATATCTGATTCCGCCGTTCTCTGAGTTTCATTCCACGTTGATCCCTCAGCTAAAATTGCTGTGTCATCAGCGTAAGATATTATTTTGGATTTAATGGTGAGTTTAAAAATATCATTAACATAAATGATAAAGAGAATTGGTCCCAATACTGTTCCCTGCGGGATTCCAAATTTACTGATTTGAGAATCGCTGAGAAAACCATTTAATTTGACAAATTGCTCTCTATGAAATAGGTAATTTTCGATCCACGTTAGGGCATTATTGGTTATACCAATTTTCTTTAGTTTAGAGATAAGATTCGAATGTGATATACTGTCAAAAGCTTTTCGTAAGTCGACAAATATTCCACTACATTTTTTTACATCAGCCTTGCGTTCTTTGCGGATCACCTTTTTTTATTTTCAGGTTCTGGAGAATTTCAAAGTTTCCAAAATTTTTTCCAGACTGGCTTAAGAATTTTGACTACATTAGGTACTAAAATTTAGAAATTACCCTATCTTTTGTGATTTTCTCTCTTTTCTATATTTTTTTTCTCTGAATATAAGGACATTTCTTTAGACTTACAACCTTAGGGAACGTACCCATACTACTTGACCAACTTTTTGCAATTTTCCTTAGAAAAATATTTTTTTCCATTCAAAAATACAACTTTACCCGATTGAGACTTTCGAATTTTGAAAAAGTTTCTTTACCCACGCTTGACTTGGGGAGTAAGCTGGTGAATACTAAAAGTTACTAAAAGTGTGATCGGGCGAGGCGAACGGAAGTTAAGAGGGAGATATAAGTTAGTGAAGATAGAAAGAGAGAGAGACTTACGTTTCTTATATTACTGTAGGAGCAAGAGAGAGAGGTGCGAGCACACATTTTCTTTCTCTCTTTCGCCAGTTACGTTTCGTATATCTAAGACACGTCTGTATCACATTGTAGGAGCAAGAGAGAACAGTGCGCGCGCATATTTTCTTTCTCTCTTTCTATCATATAGATGGAGCTAAAGAAGTTTTACTTCAGTCGTGTGACACTCGTTTTTTTGTTGTTGTTTAGTATTTTGAAAATCTTATTTACTTATACTAGCGCACTGTTCCCCCGTATACATTGTTTAATTAACTTTGTTGTTACTCATTTATTAACGCTTGTAGTTTTATTTTGCAGTTAACATAGTAAAAACCAAACCCAGGAAATGGCTCCTGGGTACATTAATTATCAGTAATAATTTATTGTACAACGAGTAAAATGAACGTAAAATGTGGTTTTGTTTTAAAATGATTAATTTGCTTAATAAATTGCCTTTGTACACCAGCTTCCATACTATCTATTGTATTAGCAGACATACTATACATATATACAGTATGTTAATAATTCAATAGGAAGTTGATACACTTTAAATTCTCTCTCATGTTTTTAATGTTTTACAATATGTCAAAAGGATGTAAACTCCACAGATACCATCACAATAATTATATTAATTATACATCTGCGTGCCGGTGCGTACATACGTACATACATACGTATAAACGTATATACATACATACATACATTGGTAAAGGATAGACGAGATTGGCCCTTGTATATATTTTTATATATCTTAGTACACCGCCCTAGTTACAGTAGCCTTTTTTTATATTTTTAGTATAATAAACATAGCTCCTCGAATACTTACTAATTACTCGAGTCAGTGGTTGTCGAGGCGACATGACGTCCGTTTTTGCGTTTAGCATTTTTTTTATTTATTTAAATTTTTGTAGTGAAAATTTCTTTTGCACCGTTGTGATTTGAAATTCGGTGAAATGGAAGCGAACGACACTAAAAGGCGACAAACACATACATCTACAGGATTTAGCCTGCGGGAAAAAGAGATCAATAAAATATTTATTTCACGGGTACTCGGTTCCAATGTAAATAGATAAATCCACGGTCCCGCGCAAGTCTCCTTTAGTCTAGTGATATAAAACGCCTGACGAACCTTAACGGTCAGACATTCAGCGGATCAAGGGTCGAATCCAACGAAGTCCAAAAAAAAAGTTTTTTTTATCGCAAAATGAACAGGTAAAGAAAACACAAAATAAAGCGACATCTAGGGACTCCGAAGAAGAAAACACAAATACTTATAGAATACCAATTATAGGAAAAGGTGCACGATAAGTCGACGATAAAAATATGGAAGAAATTATCCTTCACATTGATAAAAAAAGTGCTTCGTAATCACTCTTGTCTACTTTAGTTTTCTGAGGGCTTCACTATAATCGCGCGTGAATTGCACACTCTGATCATTTTTTTATAAAACGGCGGACCATAACAACATGCTAAGCAGATTTTTTTATGCTTATGTTAATCAGACGGATTATTCATGGACGATAAAATACAATAAGTGATATATTTTTTTGAAATCATATTTATATCACCTGCTTACGATTTTCATGTTTTAATTCTACCAATGTCGATTTGGTTTCTCCATTTTTAATGTGCGTTTTATTTTTGTTCCAGGTGAGTTGACTTACTTCATTATTCCATATTTTCTTCGGCTTCGAATTTTTAAACAGGTATACTATATTTTATTTATCTCTGCTGATTCAGATGCCTGTAAACCCTAGACAATTTTTAGTGTAAGTTTATAAAGGCCAGTTGCATCATAAAACTGAAATAATCACAGAACTTGAATAGTTCCACGGAACATGAAAATTAACTTCAAATATTTGATGAATTGTTCAAATTTTTTGATACAACCCATCCAAGTATAATTGGAATTTACGGTGAAATTTGGAAAAGTTACCATTTTGTAAAATAGTGGTGTTTTACAAAATTATTTGTTTTCATTTAATTTATAAAAAAATACCTCCGCACAGGAGGCCCTAAGGCAAAAAGGGCCTATGTCATCTTCTCAAAATACACTGGATGAATTTAACGACCTCAAACGGATACGTTACGTCCACATTCCACCTGGCGCGCTTCTGAAGATCATTTTGTTCGCGCTGTGCATGTATGTCTGCATTACTTTTTAGCCTATCCTAGTACATTGAGTCAATTAAAGTATCGTGGGTGAGGTACCAGGTTCCAAGGTGACATCAAATTATATGAAAAAAAACTCGTAAATTTTGCAATGTCTAAAAAATATATATACTAAGCTTTTATCCCTTAACTAACCATAAATCATTTTGAAAATAATTTTATCATATCATTTTTAGAATCATAAATAGGTATCTTGATTGTGACATGTCATTCGCTAATACTCGTAGTTAGCCGAATTTCATGCCAGGGCCATTCTAGTGTAAACCCATTCAAATAAAACACGCCCGAGAGAAGCGGAACAGATAGGAACAATGCTGCAGCAAACAATGATGGAGTGATTGATTCATTAATTAATAATCATGTTAGGATATGAATCCGAAGAAGAATAATATTACCTGCCGCTAAGCCAATTTGCGACAGCTACCTACACAGCAGACACCAGGTACCTACACGTGTTGACTGGAGAAATTTCGCGAGATTAGTTTCCGTAGGCGACGGTTTTCCTAGCTTCATTATTTACTACTCGGTTCAGGCGCTGGGGAAGAAAACGTGCCGAGTTCACTTTTGTTTATGAAGTTTTGTAATGTCAATAATAAACAAAACCATATTATTATACAAATATATAATACTAATAGTCCTTTTAAGTTTGCCTAACAGTCCATAGTGGTTGAAAGTTCGAACAACCGCAGTGCCTCGCCGTGAGAGCTGCGTACTTTCTGAAAAGACCCGAACCAGTCCGTTCCATATCGGTTTCGCGTGCCCAGCTGCATCGATTATACCGAATACACGAATAAAACCAACATTTAACTGTGCTGCGACTTCATTAATTATGTTAGGGTTTGAATCCGGAGAAGAAAAATATTACCTGCCGCTAAGTCAATTTTCGACAGCTACCTACACAGCAGGAACGAGTACCTACACGTGTTGACTGGAGAAATTTCGTGAGATTGTTTTCCGTAGGCGACGGTTTTTTTTACTACTCGTTTCAGGCGCTGGGGAAAAAACGCGCTAAATGGACTTTTATTTATCAAGATTTGTAATGTCGCTGCAACCCGATAATAAACAAATAAATAATATCATTTAAATAAATTATTGAATCTAATCATTTTCACTGTTGGTTATTAGTAGCTTTTATCATTTTACTGAAAGCACAATTTAACCAAAATTCCACAATTCTCATTTTTTTTGTAAAATGATCACATTTTGACAATGTTGTTGAATACCGTATAAGAGTCCCAACTGCTCTCAGCCGTCTGGAGCCAGTGAGACTACGGCATCCCCTATTGGGGTATATTGTGAGGTTGAAATGTAGTGGGGAGGGTAAGGAATGGGGAAGAGGAAGGTAGGGAAGTATCTGGTTATTCAGATCTGATCACTAACACAAAGCTAAATGCATTTTGAGCAATTTTCGATCGTGGTCTTTCACTGTATTTTCTTTCTTTTCTTCAACTGTATCTTTCACTCTGGAACGTGCCGCAAATACTGTATATATTATTTAAATGTAAAAAAAAACAGAGTGCAATTCACACGCGGTAGAATTGAAACTTTCGGTAAACTAAAGTAGATAAGAGTGGGGAGGCTACGAAGAACTGCACAAAGAGGAGATTGATAGGCTACGTAGCACCGCACAAATAGGAGACCGATTATACTATCTCCTCCTCTCGCAGGCTAAATTCTATTGATGTATGTGTCTCTCTTTTTAGTGTCGCTATTTTTCGTTTCATCGAGTTTCAAATCACAACGGTGCTAAAGAAGTTTTTATTGAATTGTAAAATAACACAAAGTAATCGAATAAAATTTTGTTGCACACTCCGTGAAATGAACCCGCTATCTGCGACCGGACTCAGAGCCTTACCCCTGGACCACGGTGCCGTTAGCTACTACGTTATTACAATATCCGCCTCAATGCTTTGTAAAGACAAACACACAGAACCTACGTATCGGAAGCCAGTCACCAGTAACTAGACACAGTAACCTCTCGCCTCTGTTTCTGTTGCTCGGCTTTTCATTTTCAGTCGCAGTCGATGTTGGTCGGAGTAATGACGCGAGGCGCCACCGCGGTGTGACCACTTTTCCGTCGTAGATTTCAATTTGGAACGTTTGATTCCACATTTGAAAAGTGCGTAGTCGGTGTATTGACATTTTGATAAGTGTGCGGAGTTTTATCAATTCCATTTTCAAACATTTGACAAGTGTGCGGAGTTTTACAATTCCATTTTCAAATATTTTGATCATTGTGTGAAGTGTTAGCTGGTCCCTTTTAAACATTGTTGGAATTTTAGTTATTGCATTTTTAATTTTATCATTTTTTAAACTTTTGATGAGTGTGTGGAAATTTCGCCTTTCCATTTTCAAACATTTGACTAAATAAATGTCACAGTTCCTAGAGAAGTGTGTTTGCGATTTTTTAAAATTGTTTTATGCTAATAGTATTTAAAAAATACTTCAAATGGTATTTTAGGTTTTTCGGACCCACTTAATAAGAATATTTTTTGGAAGAGACCTTTTGATTCCTCTTAATTACTTTAAAATACAACTACGAGTATTTGCATTCGGAGCGATGGAAAATACTGCATTAAAATTTCATTTACGTAAAATGAAAATTTTGCTTTCGTCGTATGAGACGACAGCTGACAGTAATTTACAATAATTTATGTGATTATTCTATCACATTTTGTATTGAAATTTTAAAAATTGCATTTTTTTAAATCGCTCCGAATCTAAATAGTGGTATTTTATGAATAAGGGTGAATCAAAAGTTTTTTTATAAAAAATATTCGAATTAATGAATTAATTAAAACTGTTTGTAATATTAATTTGAAGATTTATTTTTTATCGTGGTTAGGTTGGTATAGTTCTTTTATAAGCATACTATCTTAAGTACCCGGCTTTGCCCTTGTTTTATCATCAGTTATATCGTTTACTTTAAGATGAATATACACGTGAAATCCTATTTAGATACTATTTTGATTAATCTTTACGACGAATCGGCTTACAGTATGAACATCAAAAAATATGCTACGGATAAATCGAGCTTTTACTAGCTTTTCTATGTATTGGAATTACAATAAAATTATTATTTACGTAATAAAAAATATAAGCGTAAACCACCAAAAAATGTTTTTTCATGACTTAAGAGGAAATACTAGCTGCGCTTTTCTATACAAACGTATTCCCCGTTTATCTCTCTGGATTTTGACCCTAGAGCAAAATTTTTTTTACATAATATAGATATTGACCACTAGCGTGTCGGTACGTTTTGTTTTTTTTTGATAATTTACTTCTCATAGAAGTTACGACCTTCCAAAAATGAATAAAATTGCCTAATTTAAACGCCGTCAAAAAACGTTCAGTATACAAACTAAACAATGTATTTTGAAAAAAAGCAAAACGTACCGACATAGAATATTTTCTTTTAATACAGTTAGTGAAAAAAATTTTTTAAATCCGTCCAGTTTTGGAGAAGAAAAATGGGGAATACAAAACATCGATTTCGAAGATTTTATTTAGGTATTTTCGGCCCGACGTGAAGGTGTCCCTTTCGCTCATTTCTCCTGAGGGGGGCCGGGGAACGTGGGTTTTGACAAATACATACATATAATGCGAAGTAGTGATGTAAAGAATTTTATCGGTAGACTAGTGTTGTCCTTGCCCGAGTAATCGATATTTTTTATTCGTTTTTTTTTCTGTTTAGTGACTCATCGCGGTATACCAATACTGACCGAGCTTTCATACTAAAATTGTGCAAAATTAAATTTTTTTATGTCAAGTACTATAATAAATTTTCAATTTGGGAGGCGTTTTAGGTACCATCGCCCCGGGAACCATTTATTGGATAACCAACACCCCCGCCACTTGGTCACCGCAAGTGGTCCTCTATGTTTGGTGACAGAGCCTGGGTTCCCGGGTTCACGGATGAGGTCTGCATGGGTTTTGGTGGCGGATAATTTTGTCCACTTACTGCGTGGCGGGCCGGATTGGGAGAAACTGGAAGAGGAAGATCTTTTGATCTCTACAGCTGGACTCTCCACCATCATTTCATACTTTTACCTACCTTTTCCCTACCCAAAACTTCCTTTCCTTCCTTATCCTAAAAATACCCTCCACACAGCTTCTCCAATGATGTCCAACAACTTCTCCAACAAAGTCCCTGAGCGATTATTTTTCCTCGGTGCCTCCAATGTGAGGTTTATGTTTTTAAAAAAAATCTGTTTCAAATTTTTAGTTGAGAGTCGCTTACATTGCCTTCAGTGATTAATTGAAATTTTTTGTTTGTAAACACTTTATTGTACAAAATTTTTTACCACTATACAATGAATTTTAAACAATTTATGATTTAGATCTTTCTCTCGCCGGTAAATTTCTTGATATGCGACCGTCAATTGTTTCTGGTAAAAGGCATTGGTGGTAGAAGTTTTTCTAACAGTGGTTCAATTTTTTGCCAGATTGAATCGTCCCTTTCAATTTTTTCATACGGCAAACCTTTAGGACTCCACACGACAAAATAACAGTATTTACGACGAGTAATGTGTAACTGGCCTTGTACTTGGTAGAAGTAATTGTGATTCCGTTTTAATGTTGAAGCATTGTCTTCAATTTTACAGTAATCAATTTTTTTTGTTCAAATCCTTCTTCTGGTGACATATTTGCTATACTATATGGGCATTTCACTTCAATTATAGAATCCTTGCCAAAAAGGCCATCCGGACTTGCCGCTAAAAAGTTTTTGTTTTCATCGATAAATAGTCCACAGGCGAATACCTCTAATTTTGTTTCTTTTGTAAATTGCTCAATTGCTTGGTTTTCATTTTCTTTCCCATAATTTGTGGCCATATTTCCTTTAAATGGCGAGTACAGTAGCGAGTTTAATACTCTCGCAACTGAAGTTTTTGGCCGTAGCTTACATATTTTTGTCCAAAGTTAGAAGCTGTAAGCCGCTTACGCCTTTCAATTGTCCACAAATTATTATTGCTTTGGCCCACCGTATTCCTTTCGAGTTCATCCTTATTCGATGGAGATAATTCTTTGAAAAATTCCTCTTTATCGTTTCAAATAATTCAGCTGGCATATCTGGATCTAATTCCAATTGACCATAATTTTCATCAGGCCCTGTAACTTTTTTTCTCTTTTCTGTCGTGTTTTCGTAATACCTTAGTTTTATTTTTCGACACCTCTGTATTGTCTCCTTCGAACGTCGTTTTCTTTCAATAAAATGCTTCGTGTAGTTGCCAGGACTGTGGCCTTGGATTTTTTTTGTATTCGTGAATGGGTTGTCATTTCACTATTCCACGAAGTTACTGCTCAAGAAGCTCAACTGCTGAAGTTATCCCATTTTTGTAAAATTTGCTCTTTTTCCGCCTATAAATTTGGCTATAACGTTGTTGAATTGCTCCACAGTGTTATTTGTCACGTTAATAATAAGACTTTCTGCATTTGCTATTAGAGACGACAATAATTGTTGAATATCAGTCCTGTTCCACAATCTTGAAGATCGCTTACTAAATTTGGATCATTAGTATACTTCTCCGACTTGCAATAGTATGACGAACATTTTGTATGATCACCAAAAACATGGTTTGCGGCATTTTTTTGTCCATTTTCAGATTTTTTACTTTATCACTTTGTGCCGTGTTTTCTTGCTCTTTTCTGTAATTTACTGCTCAAACTATAGCTTTTCTCATACGTAAAACGTTTGCTTCAACCTTTTTCCTTATGTGAACTGGTACAAAGCCTTTAGCGTTGTTGGTTTTTTTTCTAAGTGCTTTTATTTTATTGCAAAAATTGCGAAGTAAGTGATTTTTGCACTTTTTTTTTGTACTATGAAGTTGGGCCTGAAGCCTTGGGTTGAAGTTTCGCTAATATTGTCTTCATGTAATTAAATATTACAATTTAAGGTTTTATAAAGTTGAAAATAAAAATAAAAAGTTTTGAAGTTTAAAAAAATTATATATTTGTTTCCTTTATTTCAAACTGACTGTAATAAATATTTAAAAAAAAATGTGTAGGTAAATCTATCTATAGGTAAAAGACCAACATTTTTTATTGAATTTTGAACGAACTAACACATCCTTTTTTGTATTTACTGCTTAAAGAAACTCAAAAATACAGGAGTACAAATCAAACCTCAGCAAGCGATATATCTAACATTTTAAACATTATTATTTACAAACATGTCAACTCACACGTATGATACACACAACACAATAAATCCATTTAGATTTAATTGTCTAATAAAATATGTAAGTGCTTTTATCTTTTTCGTTATCGTAATTTTAATTAGAAAAAAACTTAAGGTGGGCTATTTTTAAACCTTTTTTATCTCTACATATTATAAAGTAAAGTCCCCCGCGCCGTCTTTCTGTCTGTCTGTCTGTCTGTCTGTCTGTTCGCGATAAACTCGAAAACTACTGAACGGATTTTCATGCGGTTTTCACCAATAGATAGAGTGTTTCGTGAGGAAGGTTTACGTATGTAATTTGTCAAGGATTTGTGTAAATTGGTTGAAACATAACGATAATTGTTAGAAGTGTCGGAAAAATTCCAGCCGCCTGGTAGCTTTCATCGAAAACGCTGCCTAATCCTTTTGGGATATAACAAAACAACGCTTGGTGGGATATTCCTCTTTTATAGATCTACAAAAAAGTCCGCGATGGCATATATCTATCTTTTACTATACGCATTCTATCTTCTTATCTTATTATTCTTATCAATTGCATTTTAGATATAATGTGTATAGTAAGCTATCCGTAAAAGATAGATATATGCCTTCGCGGACTTTTTTGTAGATCTATAAAAGAGGAATATCCCACCATTAATTGTTTTGTTATATCCCAAAAGGATTGTGCAGCGTTTTCGATGAAAGCTACCAGGCGGCTGGACTTATTTCCGACACTTCTAACAATTATCGTTATGTTTCAACCAATTTACACAAATCATTGACAAATTGCATACTTAAACCTTCCTCACGAAATACTCTGTATATTGGTGAAAACCGCAGGAAAATCCGTTCAGTAGTTTTCGAGTTTATCGCGAATAGACAGACAGACGGCGCGGGGGACTTTATAATATGTAGAGATAGAGATAATCGGTCAAAAATACATTTTTGTTGCATATGCATTTTTGAGTTTTTTTTTTAATAAGATAGGTAAGTGCCAAATTATATGAGTAGAAATTTAAGTTTTGTGGTATCATCATCATTACATAGTATAAAATGAAGTCGCTCAAAATGTATGTGCGCATAAATCTTTTAAACTACGCAACAGATTTTCATGCGGTTTTCACCAATAGATAGAGTGATTTAAGAGGAAGGTTTATGTGTATAATAAATGCTTATTATAGTAGAGAAAAGCCAAGAAATTCAAATATTCAATTTAGGCAAAGGGCAGCGCGCAGCGGGCAGCTGGCGAGCGGATGGTGTGGATTTTATAAAGGTTGGGTAAATGGCGTTGTGTTTCGTTAGCCACAGCAACGTGTGGCCGGGTCTGCTAGTTATTAATAAAATAAAAACAAAATTATATGTTTATTTCGAATTATAAAATTTGAAAGCGTATTTCATCATCTTTCAAAAACAGTTTTTAGTTTTCGGATGCGTTCACAAATATTAAAGTTATTTGGAATTTATTGGAAAGCGGAAATATTTTGACTTTTCGAAAAACAGGCCCGAGGCCTGAGAGGTTAATACTAATTTTCAATAATAACTAATGTATCATAGAGAATAATCATATGTATGTATATAATAATTCGATGTAGTTGGTTTGACTGCATATTTATAAACGCAAATACAGTGAAAACTTTAAAACTACTAACCTACATAGAGTTCTAGTAAAATAATTCGTAATTTGTCGGTAATAAGCGTGAACAGAAAACATTGTTACAATACCTATCGACGATATTTATAAATGACCGACAATAGCAGACCTCGTGCGTTTAAAAATAATGGGCCCTTTTTCTGTCACACCGCAAGGCCGATTCAAAAACTTCATTAGCGACGAAATAAGTCGAAACATGCTTTATCTAAACAGAATATTGGATATGCAATGAGCTACAAGCTACAAGCACGCGTGGAGGCGAAAGACGGTAGGCATGAGACGCAGAGGGGGCGAGAGGGTGTACAAGCCAAACACTCACGTGGTCTCACCAACACATCGATAGCTAGTTCTTTTTTGAGCGCGGTGCGATAGCGATAATTTTTTAAAATACCTACCGTCGAGATTTCTCACCGGTGCTATTACCTCTTAACTATGAAGTAATTACTAGGAACAATTTTAAAAAAATACCCTTTTATGGCTAAGACTATTTTTGAGGTTTTCCATGTTCTAACTTTTTTTCGTTCTTATAAAATTATGCACAAAATAAATAAAAACCACTTTTTCGCTTATTAGCCTCGTGCAAAAAGACGTTCGATTTTTAAATTTTGCAAGCATGGGATTCGAAATATTTCTAGCGTTTATATTCCTCTTAACACTTTACTGATGGTTCTTAATTAATAATTATTTTCACCTGTCAGTGAAATTGTGTTGTAAAATTGACCAAGAGAGAAGCACGTCTTGTTGTTCAAACGTCTTTACATGTTAGAAATTCAAAATTATCACACTTTTTCTCTTATGTATTTATTTAACAGCGTTACCTCCACTTTAATGAAATAAAAAAAAAGTATTTTAGCAAATTTTTTTTTAACTTAACGTAGAGTTGTTGTTATCATCTAAAAGTTCTAAAAATTAAAACTGCTAATTTCGATTGTGGTTCTGTCTGTAACTCCGGTTCAATGAACTCAACTTTGCTTTAAAGCTTTGAATTTAACCTTTATTTTCAAAATTGGAAGTGTTACTAACCTTTTTTTTCAATTTAATTCCATTCAATTTATTCATTTTGAAAGCATTAAAAAATTAAAATTACAAATCGCTTTTAAAAGAGAGAAAATATTAAGATTAGATAAGCAGATTTAAGCATTTTTTATTTTTATTTATTTATTTATTTATCTATATAAGGTATGTTTACATTACATTATACGATGCCTGTCTCACTAGGGTATACCTGTGTTGAGACAGGCTGTGTTTAAACATCAATAAAGCACACTCGACTAACTGTCAAATAACTCCATTAATGGAGGACTGAATGCCGCTGGCGCTAATAAAAAACTGTCAAAAAAAGCGAAGCTAGCAGTCCACAATGGAGTCCTGGTACCTACCCTGATGTATGGCAGTGAGGCATGAAACTGGCAGAGGAAGGATGAAAGTAAACTGAATGCTGTTGAAATGAGATCCCTGAGACGTATGTGTGGTAAAACCATGTGTGATCGTGTTAGAAATGTGGATATCTACAAAGAATGTAAGGCTGATGTAAGTATAATGAGCAAAATTAAGAAAGGGACCCTCAGATGGTTTGGGCACGTAGAGCGAATGAGCGAAGAAAGTAGTGTAAAAAGAATATATGATGCAAATGTGAATGGTAGAAGAAGTCGGGGACGCCCGAGGAAGACATGGCACGATCAAGTGAATCAGATACTTGAGACGGGCCATGTCAAAAGTCAGAATAATAGAAGAGTATGTATGAGACGATGTATGAATGTGAGTGAGGCAAAGAGTGTGTGTCAAGACCGAGTTGTTTGGCGGTCCGTCCTCTCTGCCTACCCCTGCGGAAAACGGCGTGATGGTTAGTTAGTTCAGACTAACAGCAACAAAGCTTAGTCTAAATTGTGCTTCAATGATATTAAACATATGGATTAGTCAAAGTGATTCTATTAAACAACAAGATACCTCTACTATCACTCTGTTTCCCGGAGGGGTAGGCAGAGAGGACGGATCGCCAAACAACTAGGTATTGGCACAAACTCTTTGCCTCATTCACATTCATACATCGTCTCATACATACTCTTCCATCATTCTGACTCTTGACATGCCCGACCCAAGTGTCTGATTCAATTGATCGCACCATGTCTTCCTCACCCGCGTGGTAATAGTGGAAAACGTTTCGGCGAGAATTAGTGCGCAATTGCGCCTTTTTAATACCCCTGTGATTTTTCACGGGTCTGCGCTAGTTGTGTCATGTTATCTGTGACCGGAGAATTCAGAATAAACTCAACTCAACACCTCCTTTGAAAAGTCCTTAAATATGATGAAATTTTTTTTTAATTGGTTAAGGGCCTGCTACCCGAATTTCTACAGATTTCTTACATATCTCCCGTAAACACGGTAAATTTTAAAGCTCTTAAAAAATATATGTTATTCTTGAAGATATTTATTTATTTATTTTATATCTTTATATATTACAGTTTTTACCTTATTATAAACATCTTTACATAATATATTTTGAAAAAAAAGTTTTTACATATTAATATTTCATTTCATTATGTTGGGTGTAAGGTAGGTTTGAGAAGGTGAAACTGTTGGTTGGTAATATTGTATGTTTCGTGAACACCTCACTAGGAGAACCTGTGCTGAGGTGTTTACGTGTTTATGATTAAGTGTGACAAGTACAGGTATTTATGTGTTGTAGTAGAAAGTTAGTTTTTTTTATCTTCTTTTTTTACATTTTAATGATAATTGCACATTGAATATTTAGAAGAAAAAAAATACATATAAGGTATATATATGTACATATGAATAGTTGATAAATTCTTGAAAGACATGTTTATTTATTTTATAGTTTGGTTAAGTTTGGTTAGGGATTAAAGTATTTTGTATAAGATAATATCTAGAAATCGCTTGCGCCGAAACGCAAATTATATAAAATTCCCTCGATAGAAAAAAATCGCAAAGTATGCTCCTAAAATTATTATTAACACTTTTGTTTCAGTTGTTTTACAAGTTAGGGAACGTACCCATACTACGTGACCAACTTTTTGCAATTTTTAACCCCCCCCCCCCCCCCCCACCCCCGGTGACCAAAATCCTAAGCAACCCGCCGCTCATTTGTATGGAGCGTGACATTTTGAAGACCCCCCCCCCCCCTAAACGTGTCACGTAGTATGGGTACGTTCCCTTATATGTATGAAATAATTCACAGTGTTTCTTTAAATGCTGTTTTAGACAGCCCCCAAAAGATTTTTGCTCTATTTTAAACGAGTCGTGTTTTATTAAACATTTTCGCAATTTTCGCATCGATTTTGTCGCTGTAAATGTTAGCGCTCTCCTCTAACATTCGTAATTTCGCATCTCTCCATCTTCTTCTTTTCGAGCCCGGTTGCAGAACCTTAAATTGGTTACTTTAGGTTAGGTTTTTCAAATAGGTGTTGAGTTGAGTTGATTCTCGGTTGTCGTGGAAACCATATTATTAAATGCGAGTTTATCATCAAAGTATTCGGTTGCTAGTTTACGTCGCACAGTGGACTGAAAATCGCCTTTCATAGACATAGAGACTTGAATTTTCAAGGGTCTTTTTTATGCTAGAAATGGATTCTACCGATCATTACTATAAAATTTCGTATGAAGCAATTGCGTGTACAAATGAAAGAGTTATCATTTTTTTAAGAAAAAAATTGTAGGGCACTGACATTAAAAATGAGGCTATCTCTGGAATCATAAGGTTGGCCATTATATCCTTACACACAGATATACTATTTATTTGTATTTTTTGACATACTTCGTACTGTGGCGCTCTTGCGATTTTTTTTTAATCCTCAAAGTTGAAAAAAAAACTTTTTTATGTTAATGATTCATTTTAATGCTTAAATGCATTATCATCCTCTTCTACAATATTTATCATGATTACTGATTAATAATCAATGTTGAAGCACCCATTTCTGTACATTACTTCGACCAGAACTGTCAAATATGCCAATGATGCTAATATGGCGGAGTAACTCTAGAGCAGTGTTCGGCAAACTTTCTTCATGGGGGGCCAAATGGTTTTATGAAATTTCAGAGGAGGGCCGGGAGTATAGCCAAAATGCATTTTGTTTTAAAAACTATATTTTAATTATAAAACTTTACACACAAACGCTAATATAAGTTACAGATTACAATTATTAACTTTTATTCGAAGGCCCCTGCTATGGTAGGTGTGTGAGACACATGCAATTGTTTTTGATTGGCCATAATGTCTTCAAATGCAAGTTTGAGCTGTGAGGAAGTAACCTTTAGCAGCGACAAAAGATGTTCATCAGTTAATCGATTTCTGACTGAGTTTTTCCGCAAATTCACGGTCGAAAAAGTCTGTTCGCAGACATACGACGACCCAAACATCGCTATTATTTTCTAGACGTGATCAATTATCATAGTATATTCAGTTTTCGGCAGGGTTCTATGAAAATCTAATTTTTCGGAATTTAAGAAAAAAAAATAAATGGGGGCTGCACTGCATTTCAACAATTTCTAACTGCAATTCTGCAGGGACATTCTCCAGATACATATTAAAGGGCATTGAAAAAACATCAAGCGATGACTGAATATTCTTAAAATCTTGAAACCTAGTTTTAAATTCTGTGTGAAGTTTCTTCAACGCCTGACTGAATTCTTTCAGTTTGTTCTCACTCACTGGTGCCACGGATTCTAAGCGCAGAAAGTGAGTTAAATCATTCTACTCAATGCAGCTATAAAACAGAAAAAGCTTATTTTTAAATTATTTCAGATAACCCCAAGTCTCATTAAAAATTGGTATCTTCCTTGCAATCATTTATTTAACTTATTATAGTGTTCGTGCAAATCGGTAAAAATGCAAAATCGGTACGCCAATCTGTGTTTTCCAAGATCTGGAATTCAGACCTAAGATCTGAAATAGCCCACGATAATTATATTTTGACGCCGACGCTCCTTCGAAATTAATAGTATATAATAGGTATACCTATATTTTCGAAAGATCGTCGGCGGGCCGGATTAAATACTCTTGCGGGCCGGAGCTGGCCCGCGGGCCGTACTTTGCCCATCACTGCTCTAGAGTAACTATCGGTTTTCGGAAAGTAAGTACAAAAGTTAAAAGTAACGTACAACAAGCAGTCAAATTGATTGAAAGTCGTATTTTGGTGAAATTTAACTATATTAACGGCCTTTTGTTTAACATTTACTTTAAAGTCTCTATGTCTATGAAAGGCGATTTTCAGCCCGCTGTGCGTCGGGGTAATCATACAGCTTTATTGAAATTTGTTTTATGCGATCTATAAAACGTTAAGATAAATATTCTTATCATGGAAATAAAAGATTAATATTTTATCTCGATTTTATGATAACATTACATCTAAATTAAAATACTCGTAGATAATCCAAGAACAAAGTAAGTACTTCACCGCACTAATGTTTTACTATTGTGGGTAGCTGTACATGTATCTAGTTTTGCACTTAAAGTGGGAAGTTAATTAAAATATAACGGCAATAACAGTAGATAATTGCTGTACGATTAGCGATTTCAAATATAGATTGATTTGAAAATATTCAGGTCGTTGTTAAATAAAAATAATAATAATAATAGTGATATAATGACAGAACTTGAATAGAACTTTTCTATCCAAGTTCTGTGAATTCTGTGAAACAACTCTACCCTATGCCCCGTTGTTTTGACCAGATCTGAATAGTCAGGTGCTTCCGCCACCTTCCTTTTTCCTATCTCTGCTCTTTCTTAGCCTCAAAACAATCTCCAATTGGGGGGGGGGGGGGGGGTGTCGTAGTATCGCTGCTTTCAGACGGTTAGGAGCAGTTGGGACACTTTTTTTTTTTTTTTTTCACGTTAACTCCACACAGGAGGCCCTGAGGAAAATAACTTCCCTCAGGGCCTATGTCATCTTTGAAGATGCTGTGTGGAGGGTCTTTTTGAGGAAAGGAAGTAGTGAACACGGGTCTTGAAGAGACCCATGTTGTAGGAGGGAGGAAACCCAGAGGCCGGCAAATCGTTCCACAGCCGAGCCGTTGAACTCAAGAACGAGTCATAGAAACGACCCGTTCTCATGTGACTAATGTCAACCGTGTACAAATTTTGGACGCGTGTTTGGCGTGTTTCCCGACTATGCACCGGTGCCGAGGGGATCAATGACGCTAGTTCCTCGGAGCATCTTCCATTGTAATACCGGTAGAACAAGGACAGCATTCCCACCTGACGCCTGTGCTCTAAAGATTGCAGTCCGTCTGTTAAGATGGGAGAATCTATCAAACGGACCGCCCGTTTCTGCACCGAGTCAAGGGTTTTTTTAGGTATTTTGGAGCTCCAGACCAGAGGTGGCTGCCAAATTCAACCGTGGGGCGCACTTGCGATTTGTACAGGGTTAGCAGTTGTGTACTATTAAAGTATCTTGTGCGGTATTCAGAATAAAATAAATGTTTGCCGCCTGGGAGCCGTTTTGTTTTTTTTTTTTACATTACCTCCACATAGGGAGGCCCCGAGGAAAATAATTCCCCTCAGGGCCTATATCATCTTTAGGGACGATTTGTGGAGGGTTTTTTAGGGAAAGGAAGGAGAGGGTCCTGGGAAGGAAAAAGGTAAGAGGGCTGGGTAGGAATCTGGTGGTCAATGTGTCCAGGAGTGACGGACTTGTGAATCCATCCCTCCCAGTGCCGTGCAAGGCGATGGATCGAGGGAGTCCGGCTGGAGGGGTAAATGTCTTCATCAACCAGTCTCTCCCGATCTGGCCCGCCACGTAGTAGGCGGACAAAAGCATTCGCCACCAATACCTAGATATATCCCCCCCACAACCCGTCCCCCCTGCCAAGTCACCAAATTTAGCGAATGACTCAGAGTAACCTATGACAGCGATGTTGGTTGTCCAATAAATGGTTCCCGGGGTGACGGTACCCATACCCGCCTCTACAATTAAAATACATGATATAATTTAGCGACATTCATTAAAGAAGAAGATAACTATAATAATCTAAACGAAAATATGAAAGAGAACAAGGCACAGAAAAATAGAAAAAGATAATGGTCGCAACTGGGACTCGAACCCAGACCTCTCATCTTTGAAATTGATCAACGAATTGAGAAATTGGTTAACGCGCACATCCTGGTAAGACGAGAGGTCTGAGTCCGAGTCCCAGAAGCGACCATTATCTTTTTATATAATTCTGTGTCTTGTTCTCTTTCAAATTTTCGTTTAGATTATTATCGTTATCTTCTTCTTCAATGATACATTATATTGATGGGAATAACCTTCAAACGTTATAAAAAGAGAGTTTTTCTCATATAAAATTAAACATTAGTTTTTTTTTCAAATCTGAAAGTTCACACAGAATTATTATCAACTTTGTCTTGATGACACTCTTTCAAATAAACGTCGTTACCTACTGTATTTATTTTATCTACGTCATATTAACATATCACGTTAATATACCGACCGGTCCACGGACATATGAATATATCTGGACCTGCCCTAAGTGATAAAAACGTATTATTTCCCCCTCCACATGGCGCCGGCTGTAGCTCCTCCTTGGAACCGGCTCGCTCCATGGGGAGGGGATATAGCCTCGCTTGAATCTAAAATGTGTGACGTCATCATTCTTGCCGTGAACAGCGAGAAGCTGACATCCATACATTTAACGAAATAACGGCAGCTTGTGCTATACAATATATCTACGTATCAATATGCACATAGCAAATGTGGGCGGTACTCCAATGTGCTCGTCGCTGGTTACAGGGGTAAGTAAATTATGAAACATTTGTAAAAGTGTTTTAACTAAACACGGCAAGAAAATATTGATATGTGTATTGGCGCGAGTCTTTTTGGAGCGAGCATTTGGCCTTAGCAAATAAGTTTTGAACGTGGCAAGCAATTCGCGCTCCCATGTAAAAAGGTCTATTCATTCAAAGCAGATTTTGCTTTTAAGAACTAAATGGTGATATTGTAATGCGAGATGCCTATATACTGTCAGATTGATTGTTCAACGAATGACAGTCATCTTTCCCCTCTTGCTCTCCATAGTTTGGTTTTACCCCTCATCTGTAACTGCTTGTCTATCCATTTGGATGTCTATGGACCGGTCAGTGTTTTAGTGGGCATCGCGTTCGCATCGAGTCCCACCCAGGCGTTCAGTGTTCGATTCCTCGGCTGGCTAAGTCCTCCGTCACAACTCAAGCAACATTTTCGGCTTACTGTGGTGGTAGTAGGAGATTCACAAATATTGTCGGATTATTCGTAACCCCGGAAAGTTTCTTTCTTTTTTAAAAAAAATATGTATAGACGTGTCCACAATTACCTAAATGATTTCACAAATGAAAAAAAGCCATTCCGTCAATGTTAAATTAATGATTTAAGTACACTTCATAAAGACCTCTTGCGCCAATAAACTAATGACTTCATTAAACCAATTTTAAATTAATTATAACGCACACGACAGAGCATTTACTTTTTTTCGTAACTGCACAGCTAGGTAATTTTATTTATTTATTCTTTTAGACGCCGATGTTACTTTTTATATTAAGTAAATAATATTAACATTTTTTTACAAAAGTGTTAATAATAAACAACAGGTTTGTTATTAGATTGATGTTACTTTTATATTAAGTAAATAATATTAACATTTTTTTACAAAAGTGTTAATAATAAAAAACAGGTTTGTTATTAGATTGATGTTACTTTTATATTAAGTAAATAATATTAACATTTTTTTACAAAAGTGTTAATAATAAACAACAGGTTTGTTATTAGATTGATGTTACTTTTATATTAAGTAAATAATATTAACATTTCTTTACAAAAGTGTTAATAATAATTAACAGGTTTGTTATTAGATTGATGAAATTTTGCACACTTGACCTTCAAATAATTTCGTATTGTTCTACAACTTAATAATCAACTTAATTTTTCTACTCATCAACATGTAGGTACCATTGTTATTTTTGGAGTCGGTGTCAGCCAGTTTGTAAATACATAGGTACATAGTTATAGATGTGCTTGTGTCGCACGCGCGACTTGACGAGGCAAGAGCGGGGCCGCGGCGGTAAGGGAGCCGTCAAGTGAAAACGCCGGGCCGGGTACCTTGGCTGAGTATCGTTAATTTGCTCCTAAGAATTGAAGAGTTCCGTTACTTTGTCATGGATCACATAATCAGAACCTAACTCTCATCAAACTACCCTTGAAGTACATCCTTTCCAATAAAAAAAGAATCATCGAAATCGGTCGGCGTGATATTGAGTTATTCGTTCATTTGTCGCGCACATACTTAACGCAAATTTAAGACTTATATGGTTTTCTCATGGGTGCCAATTTCAGAACTGGACCAAATTGAAATGGGACCACACGGGAAGCACCAGCTTTCACATAAAAAAACGAATCATCAATATCGGTTCATCCAGTCGAAAGTTCTGAGGTAACAAACATGAAAAAAAAAATACAGTCGAATTAATTGAGAACCTCCTCCTTTTTGAAGTCGTTTAAAAAAGAGGAAGGTGACCTTCTATATGAGATTTCGAAAAACCATCCCATCACTTTGTCCCACCTTCTTGATGAAACTTTACATACTTCGCGTTCAAAATGTGAGGAAAATTGCTGTCTACGTCTGATTCAGAGAAAAGCGTAAGCTCGGGCAACGCCCGGGACAGTATTATATATAATTGTTAATTTCACTATTCTGCGTATCGCTAAATTCTCGCTTTAAGCTGAAGTAAAAGGTGTCTTTAAAACCCTTTGGGTGCCAGTCAACGAAAATATTACCTTGATCAAAAAGTTTTAAGACTTTATTCATAAAATCGAAAATAAAGTTTATGCATCAAAAATGGTCCCCTTCAAAGTACTCCCCATCGACTGCAACGCACACTTACGTCAGCGCTTGATCCAATCCTCTAAAACACCGCCCCTACTCATTTTTTAAACGACTTCAAAAAGGAGAAGGTTCTCAATTCGACTGTATTTTTTTTTTTTTTTTAAAGTTTGTTTGTTACCTCAGAACTTTTGACTGAGTGAACCGATATTGATGATTCTTTTTTTATTTGAAAGCTGGTGCTTCCCTTGTGGTTCACATTTTAATTTGGCCAGGTCTGACAATGGCATCCATGAGAAAACCATATAAGTCTTAAATTTGCATTGAGTATGTGCGCGACCAAAGATATTGAAATACAGAAGAGATATGCTATGGTGTCCGCGCAACTGTCGCCGGACTACGCGCTAATTAGCGTAGTTTTCATACAAAAAGAATTTGTTCATTTCGTTGATTTTTTGAAAATGTGCATTAATATTGGTTAACAATATATTTTGAATATGGAAAGAATTCGTTCATTTAGTTTAACGTTCGTTTGGTGTATTCGTTAATTATTTGTTCTTTTAGTTTATTTGTTAATTGGTAAACAATATCGGCGACACCCGGAAGCGCAGACCCACATAGTAAAAACAGCAGATAGCACATCTACTTATATTTGAATATCTTTGTGCGCGACAAATGGACGAATAACTCAATATCACGCCAACCGATTTCGATGATTCTTTTTTTATTGGAAAGGATGTACTCAATGGTAGTTTGATGAGAGTTTGGTTAGGTTCTGATTATGGGATCCATGGCAAAGTAATGGAAATCTTCAAATCTCAGGAGTAAATTAACGATACTCAGCCGAATCTTTTATAGACTATCCGCATCTTTAAGTCACCTACCGTAACGTTGTTATGGTCAAGTAATGTCTGTCTCATATGAGCAGCACGTTTAGTAGGTCTACCCATATGCAGACAAATTAGTTAGTGTACTTCAGATTCACCAAAAATCAAAAAATGAACAAAAAATTTAACAAAACAAAAAAACGACTTCAAAAAATGCACTAAAAAGTAAAAAAAATCCGGCGACAGTTGCGCGGACACCACAGCATATCTCTTCTGTATTTGAATATCTTTGGCTGTCACCGACTCCAAAAATATCAATCGTACCTGCATATTAATGAGTAGAAAAAGTAAGTTGATTATTAAGTTGTAGAAGAATACGAAATTATTTTTTTACTTTTTAGTGCATTTTTTGAAGTCGTTTTTTTGTTTTGTTAAAATTTTTGTTTATCGATATGTCCGTATTGTCCATCAGAGCCGTTTTCGATTTTTTCATTACATCCTCTCGGGTGCTGTAACGCGTTCCAAGAAGCGGTTTTTTAAGTCTGTTGAAAAGGAAAAAGTCGCAGGGGGCCAGATCAGGTGAATTCGAAGGCCGCTGGATGTTATTCCTGTTGTTTTTTTTTTCAGAGTTTGCACGTGAGGATTGATTTATCTGATGGACATCTGTATAAAAATGCTTATCATATGCCTGTGTCGTCATACTTGCCGCGTACATGTTCGCCCGTCGGTGGGTCGTTTATGCCAAAGCCAAAATGAGGGGGATAGGTACTATAATACTAAGGATTTGTCCCTAGCCAAGAATAAAGAAGTATAATCCGCTTCTAAGCTACTCCATTTCTCTGTATTGACATCCAAGAACGCCGACTTTCTGGATACAGGTGACACCATCAGTGATCGTCTGCTGTTTCTGTCTTCAACTTTGCCAGTGATCAGGAGCTGCTCCTCTAGAAACTATGAATGGAATGTTTGAAATCGGCAATCTTCTTCTTCTTTGTGTGCCGTATCAGGTCCCCCCGACATTGGCGATCACTCTTGAAAATGTCTCTCTGTATTGCGCTGCCCGGAATAGCTCCTCCACACTTCTAGTGCTGGCCCACTCTCGTATATTTCGCAGCCAAGACATTTGTCTCCTACCAGGCCCTCGGCGACCCTCTATCTTCTTGCCTTTCAATATTAAATGGAGTAAGTGATTCTTCTATAAATCGGCAATAATGATCATGTAATCGAGGCCTTTCATATGTTTCTGATTTTTTTTACATTGGCTCCACACACGAGGCCCTAAGAAAAACAATTTCTCTGTGCCTATGACATCTTTGGGAATGCCGTGTGGATGATCTTTTTAGGGATATGAAGGAGAGGTAGTTTTGGGAAGGAAAAATGTACGAGGGGAGGGGAGGAATCTGGGCGTCGTCTAGGAGTGACGGACGTATGAATCCATCCCTACCACTGCGGTGCAAGGTGACGGGTCGAGAGAGAGTGGAGAGGCCAAATATCCTCAACCAGTCTCTCCCGATCCTGCCCGCCACGCAGTGAATGGGCAGATGCACCTGCCGCCAAGACCTAGACAAACCTCAACCCGGGCACCCCTTCTAATAATGCCACCAAATGTAGCAAACCACTTGGGGTTACCTATGTCAGGTTATTCAATAAAAGGATCCCAGGGCGCTGGTACCCATACCCGCCTCTCAAATTGAAATTGAATTGATTTCCCGATATAGTGTTCATATGAGGATAGCTATCGGTATGAAGCAAAAACAAATCTTGTAAAATGTCCGTTAGGCAAACAACGTAAATAAAGTTTATTGGGTTTAGACAACAATGGATAGCCTATTTTGGATGCTGAGAATTATGGATTGGTGTTGTTATATTATTTTTTTAATTAATCATGATTAATAGTGGCATTTCTGGTTCGACAGTCAGAGGGTTAATGCTATCGTTGCGAACTTTCATAGTGCAAGCCTCCAGGTTTAATTTTCTCTCAAATCATTTTGCTCCATCGAACACGGTAACGAGGCGACAGTTTCAGCATCATTGAACAAACCAAAGATGTGCATTCAAATAGTTATCTTGTCGTTTCACTGCAACGTTATTATTTAATAATAACTGGTTCTGAAAGATATTATATTTTCACTGTCGGTTTTATGCCGTGGTTGACGAAGTGATGAAAATTGCCATTCCTAGCTGGGGCGTAGACGCGCGTGGCAATTCTTAGGAAAGCCGACTTTGTGTAACTAAACCTGGGCTGTGAGAATTGAATATTTCTCTGTTTTTGAGAAAAATATTGCTAACTACGTGAGTTTTAGTGGTTGTTGTTGTTATTAAGTTAATAGAGCAGATTCGTTGTAAAAATCATGGGATATTATATTTGTAGGATTTTGTGAAGCTTAAAGTATTTGCCCCAGGATCAAAAAAAAAAATAGTCTATTAGAAATTTACCATTCGTTATTTATTTTTTGGGGTATTATGGCGTGTTGTGCTTCCTCCTTATTTAGCCAATGTTTCCGTCCGTCATCTGTTTCTGTCTTTGCACTGTTAGGAAACAGATTTAGATTTGTTAAAATTTTAAATAAGAAAAATAAACACCTCAAACTTAAAATTATTATAATATTTTATTAAAATAAAATAGTTATGGTACCTAGTACCTACCTACTTTGTCGCTTTTCTGTTATAATACGGAGGAATATCCCCCACATGCCGACAGCTGAAATTGGTAAGTTTAATATAAAAATCATGGTATTATGGGATACATTTTAACTTTTTTTTTTAATAATACCTTTCACGTACGTTTTTAGATTTTCACGGCTAAAAGTATTTTCGTTAGTCGTTTTTGGGGTGTTAGGCCGTGTTGCGCTGCTACCTCCTTCTTTAGCCGACGTTTCGGACAGCGTTGCAGTGTCCATCATCAGGGCAGATCCGGCAGATACGGTAGATTTGTACACATCTACCGGATCGCAACACGGCATGAAAACGACTGACGAAAATAACGTTCATCTTGGTGTCGATAGCAAAAACCGAACCACAGCGTCGTGAGTTCAATTTCTCGGCTGGCTAAGTCCTCCATCACGACACAAGCAACAATTTTCGCTTACTGTGGTTTTAGTAGGAGTTTTTCCAAATATTTTCAGTTTATTCATAACCGACGAATGTTTGTATTATTATTTTTTAAATAAAATAAAATAATCTAAGAACGAAACTGCTTTAATCTAAAACTTAAAGCAAGTTTATCACGATTTTTTATCCTAGATAATATATTCCGACCTCCTCGTTAATTGCACACCTCTGCCATAGGTCATCCCAAGTGGTTCACTGCGTTTAGTGATTTAGCAGGGGGGCTCGGGTTCATGGGGTGAAGTTTGTCCGGGTCTTGGCGGCGGATGCGTCTGCCCACTAGCTGCATGGCTGGCCGGATCGGTAGAGAATGGTTGATGGAGTCTCTTTGACTTCTTCAGCCGTACTCTCTCCGAACATCGCCTAGCACCGCAGTGGAGGGATGAACTCATACGTCCGTCATTCCTGGATACACTGACCCCCAGATTCCTACCAATCCCCAATACTATTTTCCTTCCCAGAACTTCCTCTCCTAAAAGACTCCTTATAGCATCCGCAAAGATGATATAGTCCCTAAGGGAAATTATTTTCCTCAGGGCATCCTGCGTGGAGCTAATGTAAAAAAAAAAATTGTTATTATAAAAACTCCCCTGTTAACATGACATAACTGTCGCTGTGTTGTTTTCGCATGATTTGCCACAAGCTTTCGAGTCTCACTTACACGAGTAATAACCGTCTCTCTTTATGATGTGAACTTTTATGATAAACTGTCATTGTGAGATTGTGGTTTTCACTTTTCTTTACTATTGAATATTGCGGTGACTCTAATATAGCGCCGTTTCACGGGAGACACGGAATCACACAAGTTTTATGTATTTTTAATAGTAGATATTTTCAAAACATAAAAGTGGCGCAAAAGTTATCACTCTTTTTTTTTTTTTTTTTTTACATTAACTCCACACAGGAGGCCCTGAGGAAAATAATTTCCCTCAGGGTCTATGTCATCTGGGATGCTGTGTGGAGGGTCTCTTTGAGGAGAGGAAGGAATGAACATTGGTCTTGAAGAGACCCATGTTGTAGGAAGGAGGAAACACAGAGGCCGGCAAATCATTCCACAGCCGAGCTGTTGAACCCAAGAACGAGTCGAAGAAACGACCCGTTCTCACGTGACATATGTCAACTGTGTACAAATGTTGGGCACGCGTTTGGCGTGTTTCCCGACTATGCACCGGTGCCGAAGGGATCAATGATGCTAGTTCCTCGGAGCATCTTCCATTGTAATACCGGTAGAACAAGGATAGCATTCCCACCCGACGCCTGTGCTCTAAAGATTGCAATCCGTCTGTTAAGATGGGAGAATCTATCAAACGGACCGCCCGTTTCTGCACAGAGTCGAGGGTATTTTTCAGGTATTTTGGAGCTCCAGACCAGAGGTGGCTGCCAAATTCAACCGTGGGGCGCACTTGCGATTTGTACAGGGTTAGCAGTTGTGTACTATTAAAGTATCTGCGGGCCCTGTACAGTACGCCCAGTTTTTGGGAGGCTAACTTTACTCTGGCTTCGATGGAGCCCCCATACCTGAGTTGGGGGCCAAGTCTCTATCTTTTATTGTTTACTAACAGCCTGTTACTTAACATTAATTACGTCACAAAATTCCGCATTACGAAATAATAGAGACTACAAAAAATAGCGTTAAGGTCAAAATACGTGTTTGTGACGTAATTAATGTTAAGTAACAGGCTGTTAGTAAACAATAAAAGATAGAGACTTGGCCCCCTGGTCACTTAAGGTTACACCAAGCATATCAATGGAGGGCCTGTTCGGAAGATTGCTTCCGTTGAAAGAGACTAGATTTTCATTTCGATCCCTTTTAGACGTAATCATCGTAAGATACTCTAATTTTTGCAAATGGCGTCTTATGTCGTCACGATTTTGAATTTTTTTAAATAAAAAGAAGCCGAAATCACGTTTATAATACGTTGGATCGCTGTATTCCTCAAGAACGCGAAAAAAATTAAACATACCAAATTCGGTTGTCTGTGCGTTAAGTCCTACGTGAAATCTGATCCATTGAATGCTTTTAAATTAATTGTCGTTTAGTGATTTATTTATTTATATATGCATATATATTACAATACATTACAATATGATACTTTGTCTGTCCAACTGGGAAGAATACCCGTTTCAGGACAGCCAAATTGTATATTTAGTTCATAATATTCTTAACAAAGTAATGGTTTTCGTTCAAGATATCACGGAAATTTGCTTCTATCAAGACAACTTTTGAGAACGTTAAGAATTGTATTCTGAACGAAGGGATGGTTTCTTTATGTCTTCAAAAGAATCGCAAAGATGTGGTTTTTTCCAAGGTAATTTTGGAGAACATTAATAATTGCATTCAGGACTGGTTTCTTTATTGAGATCACAAGTAGGAGATTCTTACCAGGTCATTTTAGAGAACATTTACAATTGCATAATTAGAATTTACACATTTATAAATCAATATTTGACATATGAATTCCCAATGTATTTATGACTATTTAATTTTAATAAAGTACTATAATTTTTAAAATGCCTTAAATACTAGAAATTACACAATTATAAACCAAATATATGACAAATGTTTTTTTTTCAAGCTCGTTTTGGGATGAAAGCGTGTATTTGATTTTTATACAAATCTACAGTTTTATTTTGGTGTAATTTATTGATGTAATTTTGCACACTTGACCTTTCAAAATAAGAGGAAGGTCACTGCTTGTATCTGATTGTAGTTTAAAAAATAATAATGTGAATACCGCACAAGAGTCCCAACTGCTCCCGTCTGGGATAGTGAGGATGACTGAAGGTCTCTGAAGAGAAATGAGACAAGGAAAAGGAAGGTTGGTAAGTACCTGGCTATTCAGATCTGCTCACTAAACACGTCTAAAGCCATTTCGAGGAACGTTTCAATTCCGAATGATGGTCTTACACCAGGGCCATACTGAGAGTATCTCCCATGCTGGAACGTGCCGCAAATATACTATATAATATTTGTAATTAATTAAATGTGAAATAACGCAAATTAATAAAAAAAAACATGTTTTTTGCGCACGCCGTGATTTGAACCGCAACTTTCGGATTGCTAGCCGAGAGCCTTATCTACCTCTCGACCACGCAGTTAAATTATAAAACAAACGAAAGATAATTGGCGCTGTCGGGTCTCTCTCTGTGCGTTGTAATGTTGTGATGTTGTCTGCTCAGTTTGACGGATCTTACATAGATGGCAGTTGATAACAGTGATACATTATTTAAATCACGAACCTCGCTAATAATACAAATAAACACACACGCTATGAATTAATCAGATTTTATGTATCAGCACGCCATAATATTAGTCAAATTAATTATTGTGACTCTCCGTGTAGCCTTGAAAAGGTTAAAATCAGCCATTTAGATGATGGGTAGAGTCGGGTCCCCCAACACCCACCTGTCTAGCGTCCGCGACGGTCAAGTGTTTGTTTAGAAGTCAGTGTTTGGATAGGTGACCGTGAATAATGGTGAGCTCTTAAGAGGAAACCCGATCGCAACACCTCAGGCTGATAATATCATCCTGAGGTGTTGCGATCAACCAAGGTACCCGCGGCCCGGCGTGTTCACTTGACAGCTCCTCTCCCGCCGACACCGACTCCAAAAATAACAATCGTACGTACATATTCTTCTTCTTCTTCCGTATGGTGGGGGGTCAGAGGGGGACATCTAGGTCTGCGAGCCAGTCTAGGGCCTCAGGCGTTGCCCTGTGGACCTCATAAATCCCGCCGGGGAATGAATGGAGCGGGCATTCGTTGACTACATGTTCGGTGGTCTGCACCGCACCGCATTCACACGTCGCCGACTCTTTAAGGCCCCATCTATGCATCATGTGAGCACAACGGCTATGGGAGCACCTTATTCTATTGATGGCAGTCCAGAGTTTGCGAGGCAATGAGAACCCAGGCTGTCTCTCAGTGGGGTCTTGCACGAGATCGGCGTTTTTGACGTTAGCTGATTGCCACTCAAGCTTCCACCTATCTTCTGGGGTGAGAGGTGTTCGAAGGAGTCTTTCTCCTTCCGTCCAGAAGGGTTTTCGAGACTTTAAGCGGCATGCCGGGTGAGAAACGACATCATCGTGCAAGGGTATTTCGCTTTTTTGCAGCGCCTTCTTGTATTCCCTCAGTGTTGCAATCTCTCGCCTGATATTTGGCGGGGTTATATTTGCAAGTACGGGGAGCCAAGGAAGAGGAGTCGATTTTAAGGTTCCGCTGATGGTTCGCATTGTGGCATTAAGCTGAACGTCGACCATGGAAGTGTGGGCGCTTCTGGCCCATACTGGAGCACAGTATTCAGCTGCTGAGAAAACCAGGGCAATGGATGCCGTTCTGAGCGTGTTGGCGTCGCATCCCCAGCTAGTACCAGCCAGCTTATTGACTAAGTTTAGTCTTGTCCTGGTTTTTTTGCCCACTGTTTCCATGTGTTTCCGGTAATTCAGGCTCCTGTCCAAAGTTATTCCAATATAGCGGGGATGGGGGTCATGGTAAATATTTTTTCCATCAAACTGAACACAGAGTTTTGCGTTTGCTTGTGAATTACTGAGATGGAAAGCTGTCACAACTGTTTTCGACCCATTTGGCTTTAGTCGCCAATTGAGGAAAAATTCTTCCATAGCCTTGAGGTCAGAATTAAGGATCTCTTCTGCTGCATTGAGGGTTTTGGCTTGGACTGTGATGGCGAAGTCATCTGCGTAAGCAAATTTTCTGCCTTCAGTGTGAGGAAGATCTCGAGTATAGATATTGAAGAGTGATGGGGCCAGCACTGAGCCTTGGGCAAGGCCATTATTCAGGTGCATTTTTTTGCTTTTTAGCCCTCCTAGAAAAACCCTGAAAGTACGGCCAGTTAGTAGTTGCTCAATAAGTCGTACTGTGTTGCCATCCTCTATGGTGTCGTAGAGCTTGACAAGGAGGCCTTTGTGCCACACCGTGTCGTAAGCCGCAGAGAGATCAATGAACGCTGCCGCAGTCTTAAGCCGTTTCTGGAATCCAGATTCGATGTGTGTTGTCAGAGCTAGCACCTGGTCACAGCAGTTACGGCCTGGTCTGAAGCCAGCTTGCTCTTGTGGAACCACTTTCTCCAGAATTGGGGTAAGTCTGCGGAGCACCACTCGCTCTAGGAGTTTATACATGGTACTTAAAAGCGAGATGGGCCGATAGCTGTTTAAATCTTCTGGTGGCTTGTTGGGTTTGAGGATCGCAATAACTTTAGTTTTTTTCCAGATATTTGGAATTACTCCAGTTTTAAAAATTTCAGTAAACAGTTTTGCGATCCATAACTTTGTCCGTGGCCCAGCATGTTTCAAAAAGTCTGGAAGAACTCCGTCGCATCCAGCTGCTTTCCCAGCTTTTGTTGAAGTGAGGGCGATGTCTACATCATCAGCTGTAACGGCGACCACATCGTTAGGGTTCACCGGCCATTTTAGCCGCGCCGCTTTCAGAGATTTTTTGATCTGGTGGCTTATGTTAGACCTTGTTGTCGTTTTTGAACTGCGGAGTAGTTGGTGAGCAACAGCATTTGGGGACACTTTGGGGGTTGTCTTAATTGGCTGATTTGCAGCTCCGAGTCGCCTGAGTGTTTGCCACGCTTTTCTGCTCGAGTGTTCGAAACTCATTTCTTCCATTAGTTCATATTGATGAGTAGAAAAGGTAAGTTGATTATAAAGTTGTAGAAGAATACGAAATTATTTTTTTACTTTTTAGTGCATTTTTTGAAGTCGTTTTTTTGTTTTGTAAAAATTTTTGTTTATTTTTTGATTTTTAGTGAATCTGAAGTACACTAACTAATTCGATTAAGATTCGGCCGAGTATCGTAAATTTGTTCTTCAGAATTGGAGAGTTCCGTTACTTTGTCATGGATCCCATAATTAGAACCTAACCAAACTCTCATCAAACTACCCTTGAAGTACATCCTTTCCAATAAAAAAAGAAAAGTGATATTGAGTTATTCGTCCATTTGTCGCGCACATACTTGATGCAAATTTAAGACTTATATGATTTTCTCATGGATGCCATTGTCAGAACTGGACCAAATTAAAATGGGACCACACGGGAAGCACCAGCTTTCAAATAAAAAAAGAATCATCAATATCGGTTCACCCAGTCGAAAGTTCTAAGGTAACAAACATAAAATAAAAAAATTAAAAAAATACAGTTGAATTGAGAACCTCCCCCTTTTCGAAGTCGTATAAAAATGGGGGGTAGGAGAGTTAGAATTTGGGGTTATACATAGGTATTTTTTGATGGCAAATAAACAAAAAAATTGTCGAAGAAATTAATTTTTTTTTCTGGACACCCTAATCACCTAGCGGTATGAAATATATATACTTTAAAACATTCTCATACCTACCAAATATACATAAAAAAAAAATCATAAAAATCGGTCAAGCTGTTTCGGAGGAGTGCGACCACAGACACCGTGACACGAGATTTTTATATATAAGACTAGCTTATTCCCGCGGCTTCCCATCTTCCCTCCCCCCACTCCACTCCTCCCACCCCTCCCCCCACCCCCTACCCCCCACCTCTTCGCCCCCACCACTTCCCCCCCATCACTTCCCCCCTATCACTTCCCTCTCCCCCACCTCCCACCCCACCCACCCCTCCCTCCCCCCTCTCACACCTCTCGCATTCCACACGTTCCCGGTACATTCTGTTTTCAAACTGCTCGCGTGCCACCTATTACAATTTTTCTACAAATTTCATAATGCCAGAGCTCTACGGTAGTTTTATACAAAATAACAAAAAAAAGAATTATCCAAGCAGTCGTTCGGAAGTTATGCGCATGTGTACATTTCGGCGATTCATTTTTAGAGATAGATATTAACCGCGACGCCAACAAAGTACTCTTTTTATTTTAGGGTGAATTGCCTAATTAAAAAAAAAAAACATTGTTTCCAAGGCAACAATTTGTTTGCTTTTCTTCTGACGTTTGCAATAACTCGATTTTGTTAGGGACCGAAAATGTGTGATAAATAATTTCATAACGCCAGAGATTATTCATAACGCCAGAGCTTACCAATATATATAGCCTATAGTACTCGCAAATAATGTAGCTTTCTATAAGTGAAAGAATTTTTAAAGTCCATTCAGTAGTTTTTCTGTGAAAAAGTAACAAACATACATCCATACAAACTTTCGCCTTTATAATTTTAGTAGAATTATACAATGACGTTACATTAATAAATAGACTCGCCATAGTCTCATATACTTTTTTATTTTTTTTATTTTTTTTTTTATTGAAAGAACAGATATACATATTAAAATCAACAAACAAGTCCTGCTAAGCCAATTCAATTGGCTTGTCAACAGGTGCTTATATTTTAGTTACATATAGATTATTTACATTTAAAATTTACATCTTATATCTACAGATTCAACATTCATCAATACAAATATTTTTTTCCGATAGCCAATTTTTCACCATATATTCAACCTTATTCATAGAATTACATTGCTTTATAGTGTCAGGTAATAAATTAAATATCTTCGGTATGATGTAATCAAACGTTCTCTGTCCGTACTTATTGTTAAATTTCGGAACTATTAACCCGTCGTTGCGCGTGAATCTAGTGCTGTATTTATGTTCTAATTTCTCTTTATGCTGCGGGGTAAATATATGCTGAATTATAATTTTGTGCCATAGTATTGCTTTCACTGGTAAAATTTTGGCATTCTGAAACAGCAACGGTGTATCATGTCTCTGTTTGTAAATATTAGGGACGACTAATAATTTTACAATTGCGTATTGTACAACTTGTACTTGTTTCAGATTGGTTATAGAAGTATTTCCCCATATTGTTAATCCATATCTTATAATAGATTCTGCCAGTGACATATAAATTATTTTAAGTGTTTCAATTGAAAGAAAAAATTTTAATGTGTACATTCTGCCAGCAATTGATCTGAGTCTTTTACAGGTTTTTTTAATATGTTTGTCCCATTTAAAAAAACAATCTACTGTAACACCAAGATACACGTATTCCGTAACTAATTCTAAGCTATCACATTTACAATTAGTTGGAATATTTTTATGGATGCAATTAAAATCGTGAGAAATAATATTAGGATTAAATAGAAATTTGGCATTAGGTGATCTTATATGCATTACTTTGGTTTTTTTAGCATTTATTAATAATCCTGCATCATGTGACCATTTACAAAGTTGATTAAAGTCAATTTGCATGAGTTCAATTGCAATTTTTAGATCTTTATGTGATATGACCAATGCCGTATCATCTGCGAATACAAAATGTTTAACAAAAGAGAAAAGTTTTTTCATTATAGTTACATAAATTATATATAGTGTAGGCCCCAATATGGAACCTTGTGGAACTCCTGCAGATACAGTTTTTGTTTTACTAAAAGTATTATTTATTTTGGTACATATTTTTCTATCTCTAAGATAATCTTTAAATAAATTTAACACATTTCCTCTTATTCCAATTTTTTCTAGAGTTTTCAGAAGTTTTTTAGAGTTAATTGTGTCAAAAGCTTTAGAGTTATCGATAAATAAAACAATAACATGTAATTTATTATTTAATTGATTATTTATATAATTGGAAAAATCTTGCAGTAGTTTTTCAGTGTTTTTTTTTTCTTTGGAAGCCGTATTGATTTGGATCTATGATAGTGAATTTTTCAATATAATTATTTAATTTATTTGATATAAATTTTTCGAGAATTTTTTCTAATGCTGGTAGTATACTAATAGGCCTATAATTTCCTAGTTCAATGTGTTTTCCACCTTTAAATATTGGTCTTGTAATGCTACATTTAAATTCTTGTGGAATTTTTGCTTGCTTTATTATCATATTGATTAAATGAGTAATTATTGGCCCAAGAGTTTTTACATTTCTTTTTAAATCAAACATTCTTATATTGTCAATACCTGTGCTTTTAGAGTTTTTCATTTTTTTAACAATGTTTTCAATATCAGTTATAGTAGCTCTTGGTATATATAAACTATGAGGTAGTTCTTCGAGTACTATATTAGTAGCTTTGTGATTGCATTTATGTAACATGTTGCTGATGCTATCCGAGAAGTAATTCACAAAATCATTTGACACAGAATCCTCAGTTCTATCTTTTAACATATATCGTGTTATAGTTTCATCACAATCGTTTTTGGGTTTACGTCCTAAAATATTATTTATCTCGTCCCAAGTTTTTTTTGTATCATTAAAACAGTTTTTAAATTTATTGTTATAGTAGTTAGTTTTATCTTTATTTATAAGTTTATTGACAAGGTTTCGTGTTTTTTTGTATTCTGTTTCAAATGTTTTGTTTGTTGGTGTACTTTTCCATTTTTTATAAAGTTTATCTCTTTTCTTTATATGACATAATAATTCATTGCTTACCCATTCATTTATTGCAAAAGGTCGTGTTTTCGGTTTTTGCACTATCGTTTTAGAACTACTCTTGTAAAATTTGTCAAATAAAGATTTTATTTTTTCATATAATGAAATACAATCCCTCTCCTCTATAAGTTTACTCCAGTTATAATCTTTGATATATCGATCAATAGCCTTTTGTGAGATGATTTGAATATACTTATTTGCAAAGTCTACCTGACGTTTATGAGATTTTATATTAATAGCAGTGATAAAATGATCGGCAATATTATTTTCACAGACGCAAGCAGTTATTTTCTTGCCTCTAAATTTGGCAAATATATGGTCAATACACGTGCGAGTAATTTGTCCATTTAATACAGCTTCTCTGGTTACTACATTAATGCATTTTGTTAAATAATGGTTAGTTAGTAAGTTTTCATGTGAAGTTATGATATAATCATGGTCATTAAGCAAATTTAGATTTATATCTCCAAGTAAGATAATATTTTCCTTATTATTAATTGTATCAAGATATGATGATAATTCCGTTAAAAATGAAGATTTACTGAAATTAGGAGCTATTATATTAACTTTAGTTTTGTCCTGGAGTATGAGCTTTCCTATTATATTTTCAAAATGTAGAGATTGGAACGATTTTGGCCTAAATTCAAATTTCTTTCTTATAAACAATATAATCCCTCCTCCTGACTTATCAGTCCTACAGTAGTTATATGCATTATATCCGGGAATATTGTACAAACACGTACTTTCAATTTCAATAGATGTTTCACATAGCATTATAATATCAATATGCTTCAAACAATTAAGTAGATATATATGCAGTATATTCCAATATTTTTGTATAGATCTTATATTTAATTGAATACAAACAAGATTATCAGACGCATTTGGGTTTTCTTTTTTTATCCAATCTTCTAAATTATTTACTGTACTACATTCTATTTCGTTATCATTATCTATATACGAGAAATTATTCTGAGCCATTGAATTCGTAGTTAAATTTTTATGCAATACAATAAGATTGTGATTCGAAGTTTTGTTGATTTTACATATTGAAATATTTCTATAAGAAATAACTCTATATTATAATGCAGTATAAGCTTCAATTTAATACTTGATATAATTACATAAATTTTTTTTGTAATACCCGTATTTATACTTAGCGTAATACGGCAATAAACAGTTATTATACAAGTTAATATTATGATAAAGCATTTGTTTTTATCAAAGACATCACAATTCTTTTTCTTAAAGTAAAAGCCCTTAGTATAATATGATGATACAAAATAGTTTTCCATGCTTTTAACATGTAATAATATTACAAATATTTGATTTTTAGATAAAACAATAAAATTTAATATTTTTGTTAGGTTGATTTTATCCCATACATAAAAAATATATTTAACACATATTTTTATTATCTGTCCAGTAAACATGAAAAGAGAGCAATATAAAATAACTCCATTTATGAAACCTAAACTATAATTAATATCTTTTGTAGGTTTCAGCCCGTAAAAATAAATTATTTTCTTGTTTTGTTTAAAAAGAGAAGTATTTTGAGTAAAGATTAAAGAATTTAATGTTAAATATTTAACAATATAAAAGTGATTGTTTCTAGAGCTAATTGGTACAAGTACTTTTTGATAAAGACTTAATAAATATAAAATAAACTGTATGTTCACATCTAGTGTTATTTCAGAATATTTATGATATTTAAAAAAAAATTTAAAAGCTGTTGTTATATTTATGAATGTGAAATATAGTACATAATGAATATATGCATGTTTAAGTAAACAATAAAATGTTTTTGAAAGTGTCGTTATGATATTACTGTTCAAAAAATAATGTAATATAATAATTTTATTTTTTTTAGTTATTTGGCGATCTTTTATAATTTTTATAACAATATTTATGTAATAAAGTGAATTTTTAATAACAGAATATGACGACGTTTGGAAATCTAATGTCTTTATACAATGATTATTTTCTGTAAAATAGTATAAAAATAGAAATGTGTAATGTTTAGTAATAATAACGTAAATAATTGTATTTATTGAAATGTAGCAAATTCTACGAGAAAACTTCATATGTATTATAATAGCACTGTATCTACTTTGAGGCAGGTTTAATGTTATTTCTAGTCAATATTCTATTTTTTCTTTTGCTAAAATGCTCATTTTTTTATACACATTGCATTTCGTATTGTCGTTTGCAGAATGCCTGATGTCAATATTCCAGTTCATTTTTTTATTTTTGCTATCACAGTTTTTACATTTAGGTTCTTTGTCTTTGTTAGCACAATCTTTGTAGGAATGATCACCAGCGCAGTGTGTACACGACGGTTTGTCCTTTTCTTTATGAAGACACCTGACAGAAGTATGTCCAAAGCCCAAGCAGTGAAAGCACTGAACTACAGCGCGGGCATCCTCTACTTGTATTCTCTGGTACCCCAAATAGATTTTACCGGTAGAAACTAACCATCTTCTTATTTTAGTACTAACTTCTATTATGTAATTAGATGTGTTGTTATATTTGTTTTTCAAGATCTTTTTTAACGTCATCTCAATTTCTGGTTTATCTATCATTACAGCCTTGATATCTTCATTCTGTTCGATAATATCTTGTAAAATATCATCCTTATTATAGTCATTAGTAATGCCCTTAAGGATTACAGTTGGTCTTTTCTTTTTAATTTCTGTGGCACTAATGTCTTTGCACTCTTCCCCAATAGCTTTCCTCATTTTTTCCGCATCATACTTTGTTGGACATTTTATGAGTATTCTATTGTTAGAAATCGTATTAACTCCAATCACTTTTGCACCAATCTTACTTAAACTAATTTTCTTCGTGATTTTATTTTGAATCTTTTCTGAAGATTCTTCAGCATTGTTGGACGAAACTATTAATTTGTAATCACTTTTCAATATTTTATTTTGATTTTCAGCTACTTTCCCGTATCCAAATGTTGGTTCAATTATTTTTTCTTTTGCTTCAGACAATTGAATAGTTAAATGTCCCATCCAGTTTAATATAGCACCTGTTTTCGTTGTAATTAGGTGAATTTGTTCCTTGTTGAATTTATAAACTTTATCTTGAACACAATTGAGCAGATCATCAATTGCCTCCTTCGCAGAATCCATAAATTGATGTGGGTTCATTTTTTTTATAAGTTATCGCCTTCTCTGTATTAATTATAAAAATAAATGCGAAAAAAAAAATTATTTATTTTTTTCCGAACCGAGGATTGAACAATATAATGTGGAAAGTAAGGAACACTCTTTTGTTTTTAGCGATTTTCAGTATAATTTCTTAATTCAAAAGTTTATTCCTGTGTGATAAAGATAGACAATCAAATAATGTGTGTGTATGAATGCAATGAATATAGGAGCGGGCGGCGTATTGCTTGTCACTTTTTGATGGAACGTTCGCTGTCTTCTTTTCTTGAGGCCCACTAGAATAAAAGGTCCGGCTGCCTGTCGGAGTTTGATATGTCGAGCTATACAATAAACACAATAAGGCAACGACAGTTTTCAAATGGTGGCGATTGTCATCAATACTTGTTAGAACTACTGATTTATGTGTTATTTTACCGCAAGCAAACAAATAAACAGAGTGTTTAGGCTGATTAGTCTACTTTAAAACAGTGAAGTTTACTTAGCAACAGAAATTTGGCTATTGCGCGTCAAGACCCTTTACTTTAGTAGGACTTGAATTTTCTCTAATGACATGTAAAACCGCGAGCGCGAAACATGAAAATTAATTGAAATATTTATAATAATCGATAATATTAAGTAATTTGCGTGTACTTACAAATGAAATGTTATTCATTCGCCTTTACTATTGTTTGCCGCGTAATTGGAACATTTTCTCATCACACAGGAGGGCATTTTGACACTTTTAAAAACGCAATTTACTTACTGCTAAGTGCTGGTAAGACGCAACCTTACTCGACGTGTAGCAGTTTAGTACTAAAGTACTAGATATCGAGATCGTTACAATTGTCTTGTTCTTGTCATCCCACTTTGAGATTTCTACCCCTCGTCTAATAGTATGTAACGTCATAGGGATTATAATGAAGTTCCACCATGAATTCTCAGTTTCAAAAATAGAAATACTCGTATTATTCTTATATTTTGACTGGTAAGTTGACATTTCAATCCTCAAAAGCTTTCGTTCTTCAGTTGATTTATATAATGTTACATCCTAACGAGTTACAAATAACGGCGCACTGTTGACATTAACGTAATCCTGAACCTAACCGGAAACGTTTCGGAGTCGATTATATCCTCCTCTCTCAGTACCTGCTAATAACCTGTCTTACGGAGCGGCTACAAGCACAACCTGTTGTAAACAGGGAAATGACTAGTCCACTTTCTACGAGATCATTAGCGAACACCATTTAGCATACATCGTCTGTGGGACTTGCGAACAACGCCACCTATTATTCTTCGAGACAATCGTTGCATAGAATCTGTCAGATACAACCTGTTTTTAGTTAGTAGTTGATGGCTGTTACTGTCGCATTGTTCTCGGCCCGTAGCGTAAAGTGTTCCGGATTGTTACCTACGTCACGTTTAGAGTTATGGGGGAAATGCCAAAATGCATCATGTCATCATGTGACGTCACGGTCTACCGCGGAGTTGCGCTCAGACCGCAAATTATCTGTTAATGCCGAAATTCTGGATCATATCATCAATTATCAAACAGAATTAATAGCCTAGCGTATGTAATGTTGAAATTTAAGAATCCGACTAAGAACACAACTCCTGACGCCGCATCTTACGCAAAACCGTTTTCGTACGTGGATTTTGTATACAAATCTACTTTTGTAATACAACCCAATTAAAGCAATGCCAAAAGGTGGCGCCACATACGTTAACAGCTAGCATGAGGAGCATCAGCTAGGCGTAAGCACTATTGGATTTGTAATTTCGTGAATCTCTCCGGATACGGAGAGATTGACCAAAATATGATTTTTATTGTAACTGACAGTTGTGAATAATAAGGGAACGTACCCATACTATGTGTCCTGTTTAGGGGGGGGGGGAGATCTTCAAAATACCACGCTTGGTCACACTGGGGGGCGGGGGGGTTAGGTTTTTATCACGTAGTCAATATAGAAATATTTTTTATATTTTCCCACTAACTTTTTAATATTTTTTCCACCTTTAATTATAGGTATGCATGCACTCTTGACGTCACGCAGCAAGCGCCGTATTAATAAAGACATATAAGCCAAATAATTTTTTTAAACTTTTTGGTAGCATGAAATGGTTTAAAACCATATTTATGATTTACTAGGTGAAAATTGTAGGGGGAGGAGGGGGTCTTGTAATATACTAGACGTGGTCACTGAGAGGGGCGGGGGGTTAAAAATTGCCAAAAGTAGGTCACGTAATAATATAAAAAAAAGGACATTGAACGAAGAGATAACGAAACGTGGTAGGTAATTGCTAAAAAATAGTTATCCAAAGCGAGGCCAGCAGTCCACATTGGAGTTCTGATAACAATAATGATAGGAAGAGGAAAGACGGAAGTGGAATAAATGCTATAGGCACTTTTATTTCCATTAATACCTGGGAATTTTTAGCCATGTTTTTCAATTTTTGATTGATTTGCATTGTTCCATGACAACTCACAAAGTGGCATTTCAACACCTACTAACATAACCTACGTAATCATTTTTTTCACTTTTATTTACTTTTTAAAGAAGTGATAAAGTTGCACGTTGATGATTGTTGAGTCACCAATTTGCATAACTACCATTTCTTTATGAAAATTAATCAAAATTTTGAATAAACAATCGATTTTAGTCGAAAATAAATTACAAAAAGCTTTTAAGATTTTGGTTTTGATTCTAATCAATATATATTTTTGTTCGTTTGTCGGTTTCTTTGTCAATTTCGGTTGCTAAAGTTGAGTGTTATTTCCTGCCAGTAATCGATTGTATATACGTCATTGTATATTTGTTGTTATCTCATTTGTTTATTGTTTTTGTGTTTAATTCGTAGAATTCCATTTAATAAAAAAATAAAAATAATGTTATCAAGTTCTGCAAGTATTTTAGTTTTTATTTCAAGGCCATTTTCAAACTGTGGTTAAACCACTTTGAGACGACTTATGTATACGAATCTATATGTCAATTTTTGAAGGTGTCTAAATTGATTTATAAACGGTTAAACCAATTTGCTGAGAATTGGCTTTCTGTGGTGGTGGTAGGAGATTTTCAAACGTTGTTGGGTTATTCGTAACCCGGGAATATTTGTCTTTCTTTAAACAAAAAACACTGCTTACTGCTATTATTGAACAAATTAAGGAAACCTTAACATTTAGTGCGGGGAAAATAGATTTCGAAGTGCCTCATATAATGGAGTGTCACCGGTCTCAATTAGTTTCTCAAAAAATTGGTTTAACCGGTAAGAAATCAATTTAGTCACCCTAAAAAAATGACATTTAGATTCGTATAAATAAGTCGCCTCAAAGTGGTTTAACCACAGTTTGAAAGAGCTGTAATAAAAACAAAAAACTAAAATACTCGTAGAACTTGATAATAACATTATTAAATTAAATTTAAATATATATTTTTTAATTATCTCGTTTAATATAAATGACATATTCGCTTTCTAAACTTTGGTATTCCTTCTCGTCTCCAGTTTAGCCGGGAAGTGAACAAAGAATATTTTTTGAAAAAATCACCGTTTATTTTCCAATATTTCGTTGACAGGAATATGCTAGATCTCTTTGGTTAGTCCTCGACTTCTTATAAACGTTAAAAGTTTCGTTCACCTCTTATAGGCCGGAGATGCGAATCCACGCCCGGTTTGGGAGCAAACGCGCGGAAAAAATTTCGAAAAAAAAATATTTGTCTGCGATTTTTACCCTTCTATGTACAGAATTTGTATGAAGGACAAGGTCAGAATCGCTTGCGCCAACATTTACCCGTGACACAGGCAAAAATTTCATTCACCTGGCAACCCCAGAATAATTTTAATTGATTTTATCTGTGGCATCGAAATGTCAAATTTTCCGCGATTCTTTCTATCAAAGTCCGATGCGTGTTACTTGACGAAAACATTGTAATACCTATCAATTTACGTAATTAACGCAAGCAATGTTGTTTTGGTACATAGTTTATTGTTCTAGGAATGTGTTTCGGTCAATAAATATACGATAGCTCAAAATTAATCCACAAAACATTCAAAGTGGTGCTTTGTTAGGAAATTTCCGTGTTTTTCCTGGCCTTTGACAGGTTCATTCGACTATTACAAATACCAATCCATTTCCCATAATTTAAATATTTTTCCATGAGTCGAAATATTTCCGTTTTGCAATAAATTCAAAATAAATAGAATATTTCTGAATGTACCCGATAACTAAAAACTGTTTTGAAAAGATGATGAATATAATTTGTTTAATATAAAAATTCTGCTTGCAAACATAAAAAAAAATTAAAATGGCTAACCTTACGTTAGGAGATATCCCAAAGCGAATTATGGATGGTGCACCTGGGGGTCGGAGAAGAGTTGGAAGACCAAAGCTTCGATGGCTGGATGGAGTGGTGAAGGATGCAAGCACCATCGGCATCCGAAACTGGCGCAACGCAGCACAACACCGACAGTCATGGAGGCAGGCTCTGCTGGAGGCCAAGACCCGACCTGGGTTGTAGAGCCACAGATGATGATGAATGATGAACCTTACGTTTTTTCTAACTAAAATTACCGATAACGAAAAAAACGAATAAAACCACATATCTGCATATATTATTAGGCAAATGTATAAGGATCGTAATCGTCAAATAGATTTCTCGTCGTTCCATGTGAAAATATAATAAAATATCGCCATGTTTCATAATTTTATTTCAAATTGCGGTCGGATACTTTGAACTCGTAAAGGTGTACATTTTAATTATTTTGCGGTTAACTTTTAGAATTGAATGTAAAGCTTGGTGTTTTCTCTTTCTAACACCGTTTAGATGATTTACCTAACCACCACGGTGGTGAGGGAGACACATCGATTTCTATGAGACCTAATTGAACAAATGATAACCGAACAAAAAGCCCTGACAGGTTAATATTAATCACTCTTGATTCAAAATTTAAATTTGATGTACACGTCAGTGATATCACGAGTAAATCCTTGAAAATGATGGGATTTATACATAGAATATCGAAACCATTTAAAAAACCCCATTCCATTATAACTCTGTACAACTCATTGGTCAGAAGCAAATTGGAATATGGTAGTGTTATCTGGAACCCACACTACTTAAAATATTCAAAAACTATTGAATCTGTGCAAAAAAAAAATTCTGAGATTGTTATCATTTAAACTTGGACTAAATGCCTTACTCCTCCAATCTTACGAGGAACGACTCCAATATTTTAAATTTACAACTCTGGATAAAAGAAGAAAAGTTGCTGATTTAATGAGTCTTTACAAAATCATTCATGATAAGCTTGAAACAACTCATTGTCTGAGCAATATTCTTATTAAGGTCCCCAATAGACGCAATTTAAGGAGTCAGAATATATTTCATCTCGAAATATTTAAAAACAATATTGCATACTTCAATCCACTGTCTCGAATGTGTCGTCTGTATAATTCCATTGAATGTAACCATATAGACATCTACGCAAATAGTCTCGCTTACTTTAAAAAGCAAATTAACATTAGACTAACCTAACAAGTAATTGAGAATTGAAAATACTTATATTTGATCTTGAACTTGAATGTGAATGGCTGTTTCTTACTCTATTTGTACTTTACTTTTTTGTTTTTCTGTTTTTTACATCGTATATCGATCTTTTTTTATCTTTGTCATCTCTATATTTTATCATCACAATTTTTGTTATCTCTTTTTATACCTCTGTTTATATTTTGCTATTTCTAATTTCTGTTAACTTCTATTAAACTGTGAATTCTGTGAACAATTTAAGTGGACTATTAACATCTACGCTTTTTACAATGCTAATCTAATGACTTTTTTATGTTAATACTCTGTAAATGTTCCAAAACAATAAATAAATAAATAAATAAATTATTTGTGTGACGTAGATAGATGAGGTTAAGATAGGTGGTATTAATTATTATTTTGATATATCAAGAATAAAATTCTATTAAAGATTCTAGATTAGAAACTGACTTGTATTTTCACTCCGTCCGATAACCCTTACGTATTTATAATATTATTATCGACAGTCGACGCGATTAGTGCAATTTAATAGCGGTCGAAGCGTGTAATCAAAGGAAAAACCATCGAAGTTTTGAAAACGTGATGTTGGATCAATACACGTTATCAAAGGTATATCTAAATATATAATACTAACTGAAGTCCCCGGCGATGCCCGGGCTGCGTATTTACAAAACCTGTACCGATTCAGTCGCGGTAACACAATTTACATTTTAAATATACCTCTATATTGGTTATTTTTTATCACATTGCAAAAACAAAAAATGTTCTAAAATCTAGATAAAATAATTTTTCTGATGTGTATATTAGAAATTAATAATTTTATTTCTAAACATTTAAATTTTAATATTATTCTCATATATTGTAAATACACCTCTATATTGATAATTTTTTATCACTTTCTAGATAACAAAATCTAGATAAAATAATCTTTCCAATGTGTATATTAGAAATTAATTATTTTATTTCTAAATATTTAAAATTTTGATATTGAAAATTTAAAGCGACTGAAACGCGGTTGGGATTGTAAATACGCGCCCCGGCTTTACATAGAGTTTTTTTAAAACCAAATGTGTGTCAAACAAACCGGGTGAGGTTTGTCCAGGTCTTTGCGGCCGATGCGTCTGCCCACCTGCTGCGTGGTGGGCAGGGTCGAGAGAGACTGATTGAGGGAGGTCTTTTATCCTCTCCAGCCAGAATCTCTCGACCCACTGCCTTGCACCGCAGTTGGAGGAATGGATTCATACATCCGTCACTCCTGGACACCACTCCAAATTCCCACCCACTCCCCATACCTATTTTCTTCCCAGAACTTCTGCTTCCTTTCCTTAAAAAAAACCCTCCTCACAGCATCTTTTAAGTTGACATAGGCACTGAGGGAAATTATTTTCATCAGGGTCTCTTGTGTGCACCTAAATTCAATTTGGGAGGCAGGAATGGGTACCGCCGCTCCGGGAACCTTTATTGGATAACCAACACCTTTGCCATAGGTCACCCCAAATGGTGCGCTACATTTGGTGTTTTAACAGAGGTGCCCGGGTTCATGGGGTGAGGTTTGTCTAGATCTTGAAGGCGGATGACCAGGACACACTGAACCCCAGATTCATACCCACCACTTAAACCCTTTTCCTTCCAAGGCTTTCCTGTCCCTTTTTCCATTAAAAAACCCTCTACACGGCATTCCCAAAGATGACATAGGCCCTGAGGGAAATTATTTTCCTCAGGGCCTCCTGTGTGGAACTCATGTAAAATTTAAAAAAAAAAAGTATATTTGCGACAAAAGTATAGTTACGTTGCTGGTTGCAAGATACTCTCAGTATCGACCTGTGAGACTGAGACGTTACAAGAGAAGTGACATTAGCCGTGTTTGGTGTCTAGATCTGAATAGCCAATTATTTTCCAACCTTCCTCTTGACCATCTACTTCTCCCCATCTCATCCTCTCAACATTTGAATGCCATCGGCAAAATAGGCGACCTCTGTTCTTCCCAACCCCACGACGTTGTTGATTTGTTGGATGCCAACAATTGTATCGGAAAATGGAATTGACTATTTTAACGTACTGCTTGTAAAAAACAAAGCATTCGCTTTTAGGACATTGAACATGACCCCTATAAGTTTGTCTAGACTTGTGACGTCAGCATTAGGGTGGAGCTATCTATCGTTGCGTCATTAGGGACCCATTATTTTAAAATTAATTAAATTTTATTCATCAGGGTGACCTACTTTTAAAAATAAAAATGATCGAACTTTTAGTGCACCTAGTCTTTTTACAGGGTGTAACATAACGTACCCGAGGGATTTTAACCATCGATTCCTGACATTATATGGAGTAAAAAATGTAAATGAAATTTTGGTCTCCGGTGATATTTTTGATGTTTTTTTTTATTTATTTTTTCTATAAAAACATAAAAAATGGAAGGTGTTGGACAGTTGGAGGTGGGTTGAGGGGTTGGCCGGTTACTCGGCTGAGTGACCAATGACAACCAGCGGAAGAATTTTTTTTTGTTTGAATTTGAAGAAAAAAAAATTTTAAAAAAATATATATATTACAAAAAAAGTCACCGGAGACCAAAATTTCATTTACATTTTTTACTCCAAATATGCTCAGGAATCGCTGGTTAAAATCCCTCGGGTACGTCCTGTTACACCCTGTATATCTGCGTTTTGTAGCTATAACTAGGAGACCAATAAATTACCTGCGAATCTGATATCGAAAGATTTTATGAGCTCAAACAATAAAATTTTAAAATTAATTTATTTCAATAAAATACTTTTTTTAATGTAGTTTTCTCTTATCGTATTCGCATTGGCGTATTTATCATAAACTAGCAGTTAGAACCCGCTCCGCAGGTTTTTGTTGCTAGGCCCTGCAGGCGGCTTTTAGTTCCGCATCGCCCAGTTTGAGTTTTGGTGACCATTTTATAAATCCGATAGGAATTGGTTCTAAAAATAGCCGGCTCCTCGGATCCACCAGCATCCAGTGACAACTAGTCACCGGGACAAAGTAACCTGTTAACCTTGCGAGTCAAGCGCCTTACCGCGGCGTAGTGCAGCGGTAAGGCTCTTGACTCGCATTCCGAAGGTCGCGGGATCGAATCCCGGCGTGGCAAATAAATTGTATTTGATTAATTTGTGTATTTCACAATTTATTCATTTAAAATAATGTATAGTATATTTGCGGCACGTTCCAGAGTGGAAGATACTCTCAGTATCGCCCTGGTGTAAGACCACCATTCAGAATTGAAACGTTGCCTGAAATGGCTTTAGCCGTGTTTGGTGACCAGATCTGAATAGCCCGGTACTTCCCCACCTTCCTCTTCCCTATCTCCTTCCCCTTCCCCTCCCCATTACCTTTAGTCTCACAACATACCCCAATTGGGGATGCCATAGTCTCACAAGCTCTAGATGTAAAAAAAACCGCGACAGGCAATGACGTCATATATAAAATATAGATGAGTTGTATTATTATTCACAACTGCCAGGTACAATAATAATCATATATTATTATTGTCAATCTCTCCATATCCGGAGAGATTCACGAAATTACAAATCCAGTAGTACTTACGCCTAATACTCCTCACGCTACTTATTAACTTAAGTGGCGCTATTTTTTGGTATTGCTTCAATTCGGTTCTATTACAATGTAGATTTGTATACAAAATCCACGTACGAAAACGGTTTTGCGTAGGCGCGGCGTCAGGGTTGCATTCTTAGCCGGATTCTTAAATTTCAACCATACAGTCTCTAGGCTATTAATACTGTTTAATTGATGATAAACAAATAAAATAAAAATTCGCTGATTAACAATGGAGGAATGAGATCAATTTGTACAATTTGGATTTTGACAGGATAAATAAATTATGTTAAATCTTACTTAAGTCTTTGTCTTATTGAAACCAATCCGGCTTTATAGTTCTATTTGCGAAATTGTGGGTTATATGAAAAAATATGCAAGAAACATATAAAAAATTGCATGTTTTTATTTACTGGGAAAAACTTCGTTAAATGATGAAACCGTCTTCCATACTAGTACTGAAAAATTTCACAACAATCGTTCGGATAACACGCCAAATGAATCTAGCGATTTGTGACCCAATTTCGCACATCTGCATTTAATCTACAAATTTACTGTTTATTAAAGTAAATCGCTTTGGTGCGAATCACTTGCACCATTGTGCAAATATTTTACACAGAAATGTTTGTAACTATACAGGGTGTTAAGTGACGTACTTGACGTACTTTTAACCAGTGATTCCTGACATTATTTGGATTAAAAAATGTAAATAAAATTTTGATCTCCGGTGACTTTTTTGATGTTTATTTTGTTATTTTTTTCTACAAAAACCTAAAAGAAAGGTAGATATTTTCGTTATTTGTTTTTGGGGTGTTATGCCGTGTTGCGCTACCTCCTTCTTTAGCCAACGTTTCGGACATCGTTGCAGTGTCCATCATCAGGGCAGATCCGGCAGATCCGCTGGATGTCTACCGGATCTGCCGGATCTCCCGAAAATGCTTTTATCCGTGAAAATCTTAAAACTTATCCAAGGTAGATATATTGTACAGTTGGAGGCGGGGTTAAGGGTTGGTCGGTTACTCGGCTGAGTGACCAGTGACGACATGCGGAAGGAAATTTTGATTTTGTGGAAAAAAAATTGAAAAAAAAGTCACCGGAAATCAAAAATTAATTTATATTTTTTACTCCAAATAATGTCATCAAATCACTGGTTAAAGTAAGTCAAGTACGTCACTTAACATCCTGTATACTTAACTAACTAACCGTCACATAGTTTACTTGCAGAGTTAGGCAGATGGGATTTTTTTATGTGAATACCTCACAAGCTGCTGTCGTCTGGAGCGAGGGAGACTGGCATCCCCAATTAGGATATGTTGTGAGGCTCAAGGCAATGGGGAGGGGAAGGGGATGGGGGAAGGAGAATGTGTGTTTTATTTCGCGTTTACGAGCTATAAATACTTAGGTAAAATCGTGAAAATGATAAAATATAAAGTTTTGGCGATGTCCAAGTATTGTGAATATAAAAAAAAATCAGTTTTATTTGTTAATATCTGTACACTTTAATATCTTTGCCTTTTTTATAATGGCCCCTTAAGTTTCGTTTTTACTGTGATATGATGACTTGTTCAAGATACCTCATAAAAGAACAGATGTTCTAGCACAGAATAGCGCGACAAGAGGAATTATGCAATTGAATAAAATGAAAAATAATCGAAACGTTAAAATAAGAAATCTTGTAACGTTAGGCGATCCACTAGTTCACTACTGTGCCGTGGACAGTAGTTCTTCGGTGGACGCCATAGGGGTCCCTTTGAATAACCGAATTCGTCGACTAGCCGCCGTATTGTAAAATATCAACGCGAAAATGCATATTTTATTTTATTTTGGGAAGATTGGGTGTAAATATCAACTTTTTTTGCGATTATTATAAAATAAACTGAATTTGCCACATTACACAATAAAACCATATCCGAAAAGGGGTTTATAAATAGGAGAGTTTGGACTTGAAAGTGTATTTTTTAGACCTTATACTTTATTTTTTTATAGGCTTATTAAAAAACTTATAAAAAAAATGACCGATATTTTTAAGGGCCAAGGTATGTTCTACACGCAGTATTTAATTGAAGCATTAACAATACTTCTAAGCGATCAAATTTTCAAAACAAAAACATATGATTTTGCATTATTTACTATGACTTCATCTTAATAATAAATAAATGTCTAATAATAATAACCTGTCATACAATAATTTAATTAAAAATCTTAATAAAATATTTAGATGGCGGATTAACATTCAAATAGACCGAAATTAACTCGAATGATAGAAAATAAATAATATAAACCTACAGATGTCACTGTAGCTCGCTTTCATGCTGTCCCTCTCAAGCAAAATTTCAGTCGCACGTTTCTTTATTTGTGTACATGAGAGGGGCGTAACGTGAATTATTTTCTGATTTTCCACACAAAAAGTACTTATTATTGTTATTGTCAGAAAATTCTCTTCTTTCAGAGAGAGTTATCTCTATTCAGCTTCGTTCATACAAATAGGCAAATGATTCAATAAAAGTATTGCATTAAATTATTGCATTCTGCTTCTTCGTATGGTGGTGTATGGTTGGTGGAGGTCAAAGTGGGATTTTTTTACATTAGTTCCACTCAGGACGCCCTATGTCATCTTTGAGGATGTTGTGTGAAGAGCCTTTTTATCGATATGAAGGATAAGAAGTTCTGGGCAGGAAAAGGTGTGTGACATATTTTTATTTTATTTTTTTTTTTTTATTATTTATTGAAACATTTATTAAAATTACAATTTTACAACAAATATATATATTTTTTTACAGGTATTTTTTGTTTTACTACCCTTCCATTTAAAGCATTTGCTTGTGTATGGAAGGGGAGTGTACATAAATGCTATTAGTTATTAGTTATAATTTAGTACTTAAATAATTAATTGTACATAAATATATGTGAGCTGTAGTATTTATTTGATAATGGTGTGAATTTAAAAAAAAAAAAAAAGAATGTAATGGAAAACTAAGGATATTTGTAAGATTAATTGACAGTAGTTTTTTTCTTAAGAATATTTTTAAAATGTCTCTTGATAGAGAGCAGTATTCGGGTTTTATCATTAATGCTTCTGATTTCTTCTGGTAGACGATTGAAAAAAGTTCTTCCCTGGTAAGTATAATGATGCTGTGCAAAAGACGTATTTAGTTTTGGGCATAGAAAAACATGTTTAAGTCGAGTTCTGTTTTCATTTAAAAATGGATATTTATCTTTTTCCTTTATAATTTGAATCAATGAATTTTTAATATATAAATCTTTAAATGTGGGTACTTGAAATTCTTCAAACAGGCGTTCTGTTGGGTAGTCTAAGGATTTTTTTTAATATAATATTAATAATTGTCCTTAATAATTTCTATTGGAAGAAGGTTACATTTATACGCGTGTTTGTATGTTTGAATTTATATGTTTTTATAATTTATACATTTATATGTTTGAATCCATCCCTCCCACTCCGATGGGTAGAGAGAGTCCGGCTGTAGAGGTCTAGGTTAGCTCTCTCAACCAATCTCTCCCGATCTGACCCGCCACGAAGTATGTGAGCAAACGCATACGCTGCAAAGACCTAAAAAACCTCACCCCATGTACCCGGGTACTCTTGGTTTATATATTTTTTTATATGAATACCGCACAAGAGTCCCAACTGCTCCCGTCTGGAGCCAGTGAGACTATGGCATCCCCAATTGGGGTATGTTGTGAGACTGAAGGTAGTGGGGATGGGAAGGAGATAGGGAAGAGGAAGGTGGGGAAGTACCTGGCTATTCAGATCTGATCACCAAACACGGCTAAAGCCATTTCAATTCTGAATGATGATCTTACCCCAGGGCGATACTTAGAGTATCTTCCACTCTGGAACGTGCCGCAAATATACTATATATTATTTTAAATGTGTAAAAAATAACACAAATTAATCAAATAAAATTTATTTTCCACGCCTGGATTCGATCCCGCGACCCTCGGATTGAGTCAAGATCCTTACCGCTGGGGTGACCTTGCGAACCACTTGGGCTGACCTTTGGCAGGGGTGTTGGTTATGGTTATTATTGTGGTGTAGTCGTTTATATGTTTATATTCGTTATATATTATTATATCTTGGTTATTTTAACCGGGGTTGCGGTACCCAGATCTAATCTGTTTAATATGGTTCACATCAAAGATATTGAAATTTAATAGATGCTATCTGCAGTTTTTACTTGGTGCGACTGCGCTTCCAGGTGTCGCCGATATTGTTTACCAATTAACAAATTAACTAAATGAGCGAATAATTAACGAATAAACCAAACGAACGTTAAAACTAATTGAATGAATTATTTCCGTATTCAAACTATATTGTTAACCAATACTAATGCACACCTTCAAAAAATCAACGAAATGAACAAATTATTTTCGTATGCAAACTACCCTGAGTAGGTCGTAGTCCGCCGACAGTTGCGCGGACATCATAGCATATCTATTTTGTATTTCAATATCTTTGGTTCACATATATAATCAAATATTTGAGTTGGGCCATGTCAAGAGTCCGAATGATCGAAGAGTATGTATGATACGATGTATGAATGTGAATGAGGCAAAGAGTGGGTGCCAAGACCAAGTTCTTCGGTGGTCTCTTTTCTCTGCCTCGCCCTGCGGGAAACGGCGTTATGGTTAATTAGTCAGAATCTCAAATACAAGAAATAATGTTTGTTCAAATCGATTAAATGGGACTGCCATAAACAATATCACGCAAATCCAAGCGAGACAATGGGCTAGAACCAAAAGATACTAAGAGTCGTTAAAAATAATTGGTTTAATATTATTATTTCGAATCACATTGTAAATTATCGAAAAGTTTTTGCGTGAGGGCAGGAATACAAAAATAGTGCCAGATCATGGTGACAATGAAAATATTGCAAAATGAGAAGAAATGTAGTGAGAGTGTTTAAATAAGGTTTCAACTCTTCTTCCGCTACTCGTGAAATACAGTCCCATAGTGGTCATATCTACTTACGACAGGGATGGGAAAACGGGTTCTCTTGGCACTATTGGAGCAGCCTAAAAGTTAAAAACTAGTCTTGTGTTCTGAATGCTCTGAAAAAATCTAGTTGCGGATTCATCCACTGACGCATTATTGTGTTCCAAGTGGAGTATAAAATTAGGTAAATTTTCGACATCACTGGACACGCTTAATACAAATATTTTTAAGAAAAATATCTTTAGATTCACCTTAATTCAAATTCAAACAAAAAGCTATCACGAACTGTACTGTCATCCGCGTAACAGTGAATTGGTGCACATGACAAAAGGTCGTTGATGTGCAACAAAAACAAAGTCGGAGACAGAACCGATCCCTGCGGGACTCCAGCATTTATCGAGTGCGAGGAAGAGGTGAAACCATCGGCTACCGTCTGAATCGATCTCTCCCACAAAAAGTCGGCAATCCACGTACACAAGGATGCGGGAAGTCCGTAAGAAGGCAGTTTGTTGACAAGTCCTCGGTGCCAAACCCGGTCAAAGGTCTTGGAAATATCCAACCGTTTGGGTCTCACCGAAACGTTCCAGGCATCGCCCCCAATATACACAAACGTCACATACGCGAGAAGATCACCGCGCGAGCGGTTCCGCCGGAATCCGTATTGACGGTCGTTAATTATTACCATAACATAAAGACAAGCTAGATGTTACGTTACCACTACGTATCCGTATTAGGTGAAGTTTGGCGAAATTCTGGAAACAAAATAAAATGAAAAAGGGATTCATCTGCAGGCGCATTTCGAAGGAAACCATTCTTGCGTTCCAAGTGGACTATAAAACTATAGGGGGAATCGCATACAATTTCACTCTGAAGTTAAAACCTGTTTTACTCGTATGTTCAGAATGTATCGATAAAATTCTGGTAGATGTTTCATCTGCTCACGCATATTAAAGGAAATCATTCTCATTTTTTTAATGTACTAGTTAAAATCGACCCCCTCTTCTACTTCGACTTCACATCTAAATGCAACCCGACATGGCTCCCGACTGCAAAAAGGTTCCCCACTCCTCACCTACGACACAGAGTAAAGAGCTTATCAAAACATTCGGCGTCTTATTTAAACCATCTGTTATACTCTTACCACAATTAGTAATTTCGTGTTTCTAATTTTCTTTCTACTTTCTTCTCTATTGTTATCGATTCACGGTAACGACCTACCGCCTTAAAAAAGGTTTCTCTGAATTGTTTAGTTTCAGACTGCACGCTTAGGTGAAATAATACGATACACTATTTGTTTTTTAGTTGCAAACGACGAATACTCTAGCGTTGATATCGTTTGGCAATCGACGATACTGGGAGAAATTAAGACGGTTTACAAGATATAAAATTATAAAACTGATTAATCCATGGAAAATTTGTTGGAAGCCATCGAAGATGAAGACGCCGCGCTTTATGACTTCGAAATATTCACAATTGGTGTTATGGACTTCAGTCTCGTGGTGAAGATTGTCTTGATGTTAGCAAACTTTCGATAGGAATGGACAACGATTATTTGTGGTTCATTATTCATGCTGCAGTATCTACTGTCTGCGTGTTAGTTTTTCATACATGGCTTCTACGGTATCTATAAACACATCAACATGTTAATATTGTCAATGACTACCACACCTATACTTCTCTATATCTTCTCATACATACTCTTCTGTTATGCTGACTCTTGACATGACCTGACTCAAGTATTTGATTCACTTAATCGTGCCATGTCTTCCTATGTCGTATCCAATTTGGGAGGCGGGGAATAGGTACTGCCGCCCCGGGACCGTTTATCGGATATATTTTTTTTTTTACTTGAGCTCCACACAGGAGGTTCTGAGGAAAATAATTTCCCTCAGGCCCAATGTCATCTTTGGGGATGCTGTGTGGAGGGTTTTTTTTAAGGAAAGGAAGGAGAGGAAAGTTCTAGGAAGGAAAAGGGTTTAGGGGGTGGGTAGGAATCTGGGATTCAGTATGTCCTGGTCATCCGCCTCCAAGACCTAGACAAACCTCAACCCATGAACCCGGGCACCCCTGCTAAATCACCAAACGTAGCGAACCACTTGGGGTGACCTATGGCAGAGGTGTTGGTTATTTTTTTTTTTTTATTTTTTTTTTATTTGTTTATCTTAGAATTGCTACATATTATAATTTTACTGGTCTTCCATTAAAAGCCTTAGCTTGTGGATGGAAGAAGAGTTGACATTTCATATATTATGTACAAATACAGTCACGTGTACAGTTAATACAATGCAGTTAATACAGTTAATACATTTCATATAAGTACAATCACTATTTACTATAGTCATGTATTTCAATATATATATATATATATGTAGATGCAGTTAATACAGACACATGGCAATCAGACCCGTTAACTAAAATATGCAAACATATAATATGTATTCAGTAAGAAGAAAAACAAGTATGATTTTTAGTGTGACATTCTCTAAAATACTTTTTGATGGAGTTCAACAATTGAACTTTGTTCCTAATGCTTCTGATTTCTATTGGTAGGTTATTGAAAAATAATTTTCCTTGGTGAGTATAATGGTGTTGGGCAAAAGAAGTGTTTAATTTGGGGCACACAAATACATGTTTAAGTCTAGTACGATTTTCAGTTATGAATGCGTATTTATCTTTTTCTTTTATAATTTGTACAATTGAATTTTTTATAAATAAGTTTTTAAATGTTGGAACTTTGAATTCTTCGAATATGCGATCAGTTGGGAAGTCTAGAGGTTTTTTTAGTATAATTTTTATTATTAGTTTTTGAACAATTTCTATGGGGGTCAGACTAGTTTTGTAAGCTGCTCCCCAACTGATAATGGCATACTGAAGAATAGACTGTACTAATGCGTAGTATATTGAGTATAGATTTTTCGTTGATAAGAAGTTTCTTATCCGTAAGAATATTCAATAAAGGTTCCCGGGGCGGCGGTACCCATTCTCGCCTTCCAAATGGACCTTTATAAACCTTTTTAAGAAAAGGACCTAATGGTCACCCCAGATGGTTCACTACATTTGGCGATTTAGCAGGGAAGCCCGGGTTAATGTAGTGAGGTTTGTCCGGGTCTTAGCGGCGGATAGTGGAGAGACTCCCTCGGAAGATTGCATTGCACCGCAGTGGGAGGTATGGATTCATACGTCGGTCACTCTTGGACACATTAACCCCTTGATTTCTACCCTTCCCTCAAACCCTCTCCTTCCCAGAACTTCCTCTCCTTACTTTCTTAAAATTACTTTAAAGATGACATTCCTTAGAGCCTTCTGTGTGGAGCTTAGGGGCCATTCATTTATTACGTAAGACGATTTAGGGGGGGAGGGGGGTCGACCATGTCTTATTTTTTCTTACAAGGGGGTGGGAGGGAGTCTCGATAGTTCTTAGGTAAGATCACAAAAATGCGCAAAGTGAAAATTATACTTTGAAAAAGCGCAAGCAACCGCGCGGTGCCGAGGTTCGCTCGGATGCGTATAGGTAAACGATTTCCATTTCCGGGGCAACGGACCCGCGCAAACAAACATTAAAACAAACCAAACGTGTATTCATTTTTTCCTTTAGATTCTTACGTAATAAATATTAAACAAGGGGGGGAGGGGGTCGGCCTATTCTTATTTTTTCTTATAATAGGGGGTGAGGGGGTCTAAAACTAGCAAAATTCGTCTTACGTAATAAATGAATGGCCCCTTATGTAAAAAATCATACTTCTACCATTAACTTCCGCATCCACATTCCACCTTACACTTCTTTCTTCGTTCACCCGTTCTACTTTGGCTATACCTTTTTAAATGTAGGCCTGTTTAACAATAGATACACTAAACTTTATACATACACTGTTGTTTGTGACATGAAATTTTCTTTTGAAAATAGGCAGTTTATTTATTATTTATTTTCTCACGCTATCTCTAAGTCAAGAACGTAGTTTACTTATAAAAAACTTATCCAACAAGTAACTACTAACACAACATTTGGGCAAAAAAGCTTCTTATATTATGGCATTAAACTTTACAATAAAATACCACTCTCACTCAAAAACCTCAACATTATAACATTTAAATTTCAAATAAAAAGCTGGATACTAAATATAGGGAGATCAGAAATAGAAAATATACTGATATCAAATACAGACTAAAACCAAATCTACTAATCTGAATTATAAAAAAAAACCACTATCTTATTTACTTTATAATTATTTAAAAAAATACTACATGATATATGTTATGTCTAATTCATATCAATTTCTTATAATTAAATTATAATATGTAAATGAAATCCTCAGCACGGGAGATCCCAGTGAGGATATCATTATCTCTACTGTTACTAAGAAATGAAGACAATAAATACCAGATTTAAATGTCCGGGTTAAATTTTCCCCCCAAAAAAAAAAAAAAAAAAAAAAAAAAAGAAGGAAAAACTAAACCCTTTCATACACTTCCCCAAATGATCATCTAGTGAATCCACGTTATGCAATTGCACTATATAAGTATTATAAATACAAAACAATACAAGAACAACATGTCAACCCACTAGAGACCAAATGGGAATATAATTCACCGACTCCAGATATTTTCATATCAGAGGGTTCGGCTCTGTGGCATTTCTAATTGAACCTATAAATCCTACTGATCCCTCAATATAAATATTTAAAAAATCTTTTGTAATCCTACATGTATTTAAAATTACTGCTTTTTGCATTTTTATATACAAATTCTTTGACAAATCTAATATGCTTAAATTTTGAATCAGATTCCTAGGTATTATGCCAGTGGCCGAAATAACAAATGGTAATATTTTTATAGTCCGAGAATGCCAAATTCTTTTAATCTCATTTCCTAAATCTGTGTATTTTCTAATTTTTTCAGAAACAGTTTTTTGAATATTACAGGAATTTGGAATAGCTACATCAATGATATAAGTTATTTTTTTAATTTTGTCATGTAAAACTATATCAGGTCTATTATGACTAATTGTTCTGTCTGTTAGTATAGTTTTATCATAATATATTTTATAAAATTCATTTTCTATAAATGAATTTGGTTCATATTCATAATAAGGTACTACATTACGGCAATCAATCAAGTTATGTTTAATTACCAAACTTTGGTGAATTATTTTTAAAACCTGATTGTGCCTAAATGTATACTCGGAAGGCGCTAATATAGAACATCCCGATATAATATGTTCTATAGTTTCGGGAAAAGCCAAACATTTTCTACATAAATCATCAATTTGATTTATATCTTTGATTATATGCTTTCTATAATTTTTAGTATTAATGACTCTATCTTGAATGGCAAGCATAAATCCTTCTATTTCTGCGCTCAACTCTCCAATACTCAACCATTTGTTTGACGAAAGTTTGTCAACATACGTTTGGTTGAGATAATTGAAGTGTTTTGCGTGAATAATTTTATTTGACCAGGAATCTAATAATTCCTGGTTAGTATTTATAAGAATGTTGGCATTCTCGTCATATAAATTTAAAGGTGTAATATTTCTATCTGCCTTGCAAATTATTTTGTGCATTTCTGAGCTATTAGCTTTCCTATGGAAAAAATTTCTAAGCATTTCTACCTGATTGTGTTTCAAAGATGTTATTTTGACTACACCTCTACCTCCTAAATTTCTAGGTAAATTAATTCGTTCTATAGCTGAATTTGGATGATGGCAATTAAATTTTGTTAACGTAGTTCTAATTAATCGTTCTAAACTATCTAAATCTGTATTGGACCATTTAATTATGCCAAATGAGTACGTTAGTAGAGGTATTGCCCAAGTATTTATTGCTTTTACTAAATTTTTAGCAGATAGATTGCATTTTAAAACTTTTCTGATCCTAGTTTGAAATTTAATCCTAATATCATTTTTAATACTAGTGTGATCTAATCTATTCGATTGCGGGTATCCTAAATATTTATAAACCTCATCCCCTTTCATACTTTGAATTTTGAAATTTCTAAATATACCCTCGTCTCCATCTACAATTTTGCCTTTCTCTATATGGATAGTTTTACATTTATCTAAACCAAAAGTCATTTTAATATCATCTGAAAAAATTTTAACTACCTTAATCATTTTCTCTAAATTTGATTCAGAATTTGAAAATAATTTTATATCATCCATATATAATAGATGTGAAACTATACTACTCTCTCTTGTATTACCCTTAATTTTTATTCCAAACTTGCTTTTAATTAACATTTTAGAAAGGGGATTCAATGCTAAGCAAAACCAAAGAGGGCTCAATGAGTCTCCTTGAAAAATCCCTCTTTTTATTGAAATGCCCGGTACTACTATTTTCATTGTACTATTATTATTATTATTATAGTAATTTGAACTTCGCCCAGCTAGCTACCTTTTGTAAAAATAATCAAACAGCTCAAGTTGTTCGCCTTTTAAAGTAGGTGAACCGTAAAACCGAGTTCAACAACAAGACATTGTGTTGGTAATGTGATTTTCTGGCACCTTTTCCAAGTAATTATTATTAATTTTCTGAAAAAACATTTTGTGACAAGTTCAAGTTGAGAAATATTTTCCGCGTTTCTCGTGAAATGACCGTGAAACTGTTCCTCAAATTGCGTTATTTTTTTTCCATTGTTTGCGTTAACCGTTATAAAATATTATAACAGGTATATGTATCTACCTAGATGTTACATTCCTAATGGCCGCGTCCCTCAAATGAAAAGTTTTTTTGTTTGTTTTGATATTCAGCGATAAACTGTATTCATTCATAATGCCCAGAATTTTATGAGTATTAAGTACCTGACTTACTTCTAAATTTTTTGGATTAAAAATTTAAACAAGTTTTTGGTGAAATTTTTGGTTGTTTTTTAATTTTTTTTTCAAACACAATCGAAAAACAACTGGTCACTCAGCCGTGTTACCGCCTGACCTTCCAAACCCTCCTTTACTGTTCAATTCCTACCGATTTTAATTTTTAGTTGAAAATAAATAAAAATAGCAAAATATATCACCGGAGGCAAATTAGTCAAGTAAATCACGTACGTTCCTTAATACATTTTATATTTTTGAACCGTAGTTTGTTGTTCCCCGTAAAAGCAAGAAAAATCAGGCGGGTATAGGTACCGCCGCCCCGGGAACCATTTATTGGATAACCAACACCTCTGCCATGGTCACCGCTATTGGTTCGCTACGTTTGTTGACTTAGCAGGGGTGCCCGGGTCCATGGGGTTAATTAAGATCTTGGCGGCCGATGTGTCTGCCCACGTGCTGCGTGGCGGGCCGGATTGAGAGAGACCGATTGAGGAGGTCTTTTGACCTTTCCAGTCGAACTTTCTGGACCTATCGCCTTGTACCGCAGTTTGAGTGATGGATTCACACGTCCGTCACTCCTGGACGCACTGACCCCCAGATTCCTACCCACCCCTCATATCTTTTTCCTTCCTATCCTTTCCGTCCTTAAAAAGATTCTCCACACGGCATCCCCTAAGATGACAGGCCCTGAGGAAATTTATTTTCAAAGCTAAGTGTAGTGGAGCTAATGTAAAAAATGAAAAATAATTTTATTGACGAGTATAATATATTTGTGCAAATCAATTCAATTTAATTTAAAGATGAAAATAATTGCTTATTACAAAATAATTGCCAATTGCTCAATAACCCGTATATTATTTTAAAAAACGTTTTTAATCACTTTGACCTTGGAAGTCCTTCAAATAAAGGATGTGAAACAGTTCTGTTATTCTTAAAATGTAGTAAATCACATCATGTCCTTAATTCTTAAGAAATTTGTTTAAACGGAATGATAATTGACTACTGGAGAATTTGACTCAAATTAACAATGTTGCGGTTAAATTTCGGGTTTCAACGAAAATGAGCACATTGTTTCTCTTGCTATACATCCGAATTAACGGAAAAATATAATCTTATAAAAGCCACACAACTATCCGCTTAAACTTAATTAATAATTATAAAATACTTGACAATCTAAGACGTGTAATACATTGTTTATATTTATCAGAATTTTATACACTCAGTCAATAAATAATGAGACGTCCTGCTTTACTTCGACCGTTTTGTATTTCGTCTGTCGTTAATTTGTTTGTGCGTTCCGTTTCCGGTTCACGATGGTACCCGTTCTAATGGTTCAGTAAGTTTCGTTGATAGTTAAGATGACGCACCAACAAAACTAACTAACTAACCATCATTGCGCTGCCCGGAATAGCTCCTCCACACTTCTAATGCCGGTCTACTCTCGTATATTATGCAGCCAAGACATTTGTCTCCTACCAGGCCCTCGGCGACCATGTTGGTGATCATGTCGGTCTATGAGACCTTGAGCATTCTCCGGTGAAGCCACATTTCTAAAGCTTCTAACCTGTTCATGGTATTTACTTTCAAGGTCCATGTTTCACATCCATAGAGCAAGACCGACTACACATAACATTTTAGCATTCTCTGCCTTAGTTTTAAGCTAATATTGTCATTGCAGAAGTGGGATTTCATTTTAATGAAAGCAGTTCCTTCTGCTTCAATTTTGCATCTAACCTCTACATCTGGGTCAAGAGTCTCCGTGAGAATACTGCCGAGGTATCTAAATCTTTCCACCTTTTCGACATTGCAACCATTACTGTATCAGTGATTCAGAGTGATCTAGTCGTCCAAATGTCATCCATTTATTTGACCTTTTTATTAAGTTTAAATGAATATTCAATTTTTTATAAGAAAAACTCTCCTTTTATAACTTTTGAAGGTTATTTCCATCAATGTAATACATCATTGAAGTAGAAGATAACACTAATAATCTAAACGAAAATATGAAAGAAAACAAGACACAGAAAAATAGAAAAAAATAAAGGATTATTAAAAATAATCTAGATTATTCAATTATTTAATTTTTTATCAGCATAAAGTGTGAATTTTATGAATGTTGCAACGTATACGGTTAAGCACGAATCCATACAAATTGCAGGTAGCAGTTTAACTAGATTGCAATGGTTGTATAACAAACTAACGACAGATCGATACAGGTCCTTTAACCCTGACATTCTACCGTTGTTGATCCTAGAATATTATAGATACATTTAATACATAATGCATACATTATAATCTAACTAGTAATCCATGCGCAAGTGTCGCCTTAGTGCACATTGTGTAGATATGGTCTTGTCGCTGGGAGGTTACAGCGCTTATATCAGTTATAGATGTAGGTATGCTAAAACACTGCATTCTAACAACCGCGTCACACGCAAAGTGGATTGACATTCTATTTTATCAGTGATTAGATGTCGATTAGACCTCGGATAAATTGATTATAATAGTGCTGTGGCAATTATATAATTTTACTTACTATTATGTATCCTGATAGGAAACCGTTTCATGGATTTAATTTATTGCTTTAATTTATGAATTTGTTGTTATTTTTTCGATTCCTAGAAATAAATATGTAGATCTCGAAATTTTCTAGCGGAATCCGGTAAAGAAATCGTTTTCCCACTACTTTTTTAAAATAATTCTGGTATCTGTTTCCTTGGGTTGCGGTAGGAATCTTCAGTAGAATCTGCAGTCTTTTTTGGGGGTTAGTAAATCTGACGTGGAATTTTGGCGGGATTCCTGATCGTCGGTCGGGAATTTTCTTGATTTTGAGAATATCATCGACTTTTAAGTCGACACCTGTTACTGTGGCAAATCGTTTAAGTACTTCTGCAGGTTGCTCTGCCTCTTTTTTCTAGAATCCCTGCAAATTCAAGGGTGTCTTCACGAGTTCTTTGCTCACTTCTGCCAATCTGACTTCAAGTCTCTTTATTATCCCATATTTTGCTGTTATCATTGATTCGACTCCAGAAACCTTATTAACTATGATCTTTAGATGAATGTCTCTTTCGCTTCTGATTTCTTTATTTTCATCATCAGTTTTTTTTTTTTTTGTTTAAACTCTTCTACTTTTTTCCACCTTCATCTCCATTTTCTCATGCATGATATCAATATATACGAGTATACCCTGGGCCTGGATGTAAGAAGACTCGTCCGGTCGTTTGCCCTTTGCTTCTCAGATTTTATTCTGATGTTGCCATTTTGCAAATTGCTATTTGTTTGTAAGGTCAAACACTGCCTATATTACCCTTTAGTTGACACTTGGTTCACTTGCGATATTCTGTTAATGTTGTCGTTTCTAAAACTGTCAATTAATTATTCACTAGTGGGAAACAAATACAATCTAAGTAAAAAATAATAACAATTGATTTCGGGAGAAGAGCAAAACACTGCTGTCATTCGATGTACAGGGTGTCCGGGGGTAAAGTGCATTAACTTCAGGAGGTGATTCTACATGATGGTAGGAGTAAAAAAGATTAACAACTTTTTCCGAAATTCCAACATTTTTTTTCCCATACAAAAAGACGTACCTACTAAAAATCCTTAGTGTGAGGTACGATCTTACTTGCTGAGAGCCTGCCGGGCGCCCGACTCGATTGTGATTGGCCCGTATCGTAACAGCGGAAAATAATAAATCTGGACCCACACGCCGGACTAATTTTACTTTTTTTTACCTCAAAACTACCCCTAAAAGTTGGAATTTCGAAAAAAGTTATAAATCTTTTTTACTTGTACTATCATGTAGAATCACCTCCCAAAGTTAATGCACTTTACCCCCGGACACCCTGTGTATGTATTGTTGTGTAACATGATTGCCGCACAAAAGTTCCAACTGTCCGGAATCAATGAGAGTCTGCGGATGTTCCACCACCCGCACTTTGATTGATTATGGCTATATATATGTATATCGGGTAGGTTAGCAGAGTTTTCTACGATGTGTGAAAATTTCATTGTTAGTAAACGTTTTCTTATGGACAAGCTTTTAAGAGACTGATGAAACACCCCCTGTATCATCCTCAATTGGGGCATATTACCTGTTCATTCAGATCTGGTCACCAAGCCCGGCTAAAGCCATTTAAATTATGGTCTTTCCCCAGGGAGAATCTGAGAGTATCACGTATATTCTATTCTGAAATGACAATCTTATTTATCGTTGATATTTTTTAAATTCAAACATTGCATTCTTCCGTGTTCCAAATTTACATGTTTTCCTTTCTTTGTCACAATATAACAAGTGATATTGAGAGGTTTCCCAAAGATTACCTGTGTATTTGAAACACGTAAACCACATTCCATTCAAATGCGCCTAATACAGTATAGCCGTCTCCAAGGCTAAGTCAATGTAAGCCGCCCATACGTTATTCTCGAATATGACATTTCACAAATTGTTATACTTTGCAAGTAAGCAGGGCAATAAGGAAATTTGTCTTTGTTTAGACCGTAAAATTTCGGAATATTAGTCTGAATTTTAGAGAAAGACAGCCGTTCTTTCTCTAAAATTGCGGAATTACTAAAATTATGTCACTCTTTTCAGTATTTTTTTAGTTGTTTTTGTCTTAATGTACATTTTATTGGTTTTGTAGGTAAGTTGTTCTCTAGCGTGATTCCAGATTGCCAACGAATGCATACTAATAGTTCACGTCGATTAAATGGGTTCCGCGACTTTTTATCTTGCGAAAAAATATCCTCCGACAAAATTTCCCCCAACATAACATTTACTAAAACCTAACCTAACCTAACTTAACCTATCCCAACGTAACCTAACAAAACATGGGACAATAATAATACAGACATCCTGTAAGGAAAATAAATTATTGTTCAAAAATACTAAAATGGGACAAACTACTACAGACATTCTGTAAAGACAATAAATTATTGTTCAAAAATACTAAAATGGGACAAAAATACTACAGACATTCTGTAAAGACAATAAATTATTGTTCAAAAATACTAAAATGAGGTTAGGTTAGGTTAGATTTTAGAAGATATTTTATTGGACGATATTTTGTCCGTAGGATATTTTGTCGGGGATATTTTGTCGGGATATTTGGTCGCAGGATGAAAACCTCGTACCGCGTAAACGCGTAACGCGTAAACAGTACCGATTAAATTGACACGAACTGCTGTTTGTTTGATCGCCAACATATAGCGTCCTTAACGAGTTTCAACTGCTTGTTGAGGACGCTATATGTTGGCGATCTGCAGTCGTGTTCGGGAACGAAAATAAACTTCTTACTACATAATCGATAAAATCTTTGTGTTGAATCCCCTTACGTAAACCCTTATGAGAAGCTTATTTCCCCAACTAGTATGGTTAGAAATATATAGCGTCCTTAACAGGTTTCAACTGCTTGTTAAGGACGATATATGTTAGCGATCTGCAGTCGTGTTCGGGAACGAAAATAAATTTCTTACATAATCGATTGAATCTTTGTATTGAAACCCCTTACGTAAACCCTTATGAGAAGCTATTTCTCCAACTAGTATGGGTAAAAACAAATAGCGTCCTCATTTCTTCGTATGGGTAGGTGTTAATATTTATTGGCTTAGGTTCGCTATTCACACATTCACAGCACCAAAGGTCAAAGGTATTGTGTGCTGAGCTGTTTAATGCTACTATTTTTAGCACTGATTCAATACGGTCATGTGCAGATGCAACAGTACTAACCTTTTTTACGTTTATATATTAGGTCCTTACATATGAAATTGGCGTTTTGCCGTACTGGATAATGAAGAATTGAAGGCTATTGTGGAAGCGGATCCATCGCAAACCACGTCCGAGTTAGCCGCAGGCTGCGGTGTTAGTGATAAAACTGTATACATCCACTTGAAGCAAATTGGGAAGGTGAAAAAGCTTGAAAGGTGGGTACCTCACGAATTGAGTGAAGCAAATCAACAAACGCGCGACAGAACGCTAGACCACATGTCACATAAATATTATGTAAATAGTGCAGTTCTTGCCTTATTTTGTTATTTTGTCTATGGGATTTTTTTTTTTTTGGAGACTGGCAATTTTTTTTTGGGAGTAAAAAGTTTTGCTTGTCTATGGCGACTTCCTCCACATCAGACCGGGGCATCTGAGGTGAAATTGGTCCGCTGGGTTTTAAAGTTTTAAATAATGGAGATATAAAAGCCTTGAGAGGTATAGAAGATAGTGCCGTGTGTCAGATCTAATGTTACGGGATCGTAAAATGTGAAGATCCGTATTTCTTTAATAAAAAAGTGTGTGTTTTGGCACTTGCGTGAATAATTCTCGCGCGGCCGAGGAATGGCCCTTTTTTCCGCGTGAATCAAATCCATCCGCTGTCTGGGATGGAGTTTCTTTTGAAAGTTGAACGCGCAATTGCTTTGCTTGGCATTGGCCGGATTTCGATCTATATATTTGTGGCCCTTTGGAAGAATTAAGACCACGATATAGGCATCTTATATGGAGGTCCTTTCATGCATGGCCTTCAGGCAATATCGCAGAGACGACGCTGAGTCATACCTTGGAGGAAGTTCGATGTTCCTACTCTGAAAGATGCCACGTTCCCTTTTTTGAAGGAGGTTGCGATTCTTATGATGGCGGTATTCCCGTACCTGTTTGCTGGGGATTTGTTTTGTCGTGCGGTTCAGCCTGAAGTGAAAACCTAGTCTAGCTATATCTTAGGTCCACCAGGTATTTACGATGTTATAATTTATTTTAAGATCTTGGCACCATGGTAAACTATTCATTTTTGGTAATGTTTTTCTTTTCTTTGTTCTGTTCCATAAGCACATTGTCTTATGTATTGAAATATACTAAATAAGAAGTCAACTCTTTTTCATTTTTATTTACCTTACATGACAGAAAAATTACCTCCCACAAACCTGAGTCCATTTTTCCTGATACACACACACTGCACAACAGACTGCTACCAAATTAGAGGAGCGTCAATTGGAATGTCTAAGACATCCACCGTACTCTCCGGACGTTGCCCCAACAGATTACCATTTTTTTTCTAAATTTGGATAACTTCTTGCAAGGGAAAAAATTCAACTCCGATGGGGCAGTCCAAACCGCCTTCAAAGATTTTATTGATTCCCGTCCGAATGTTTTTTAGTAAAGGGATCGATGAACTACTTATAAGATGGCAAAAGTGCATAGATAGCAATGGTACATACTATGATTAAATAAATATATAATATTTTAAAAAAAATCGACTTTATGTTCCTCCCATATAGGGTTGCCATCTCAAAAATTTGGCAACCAGGACAAGACGCGTGAAAACCCCGGATTTTAGAGCCCAAAACCCGAACATGTCAATAGGTTTTTTTAAACATAGTCAGTTGAAAATGTCATAAATCACCATTTTATTTATTTTCAGACCTTAAAATTAAATTTAGTCATCTTTTATTATCATTTCAAATGTACCTAACAAAACACTATCTCATTACAGTTTGTTTTAATAATCAGTTAGAATTTTGTATTCTTAAAATAAAACCCAAATTATTAATATACTCTGTTATGAAAACAAAACCTTATTTAAATATTAAACCTAACAAAATTCAATTAAATTTTTAAACAAAAATCTTAAAAGTACTGAGACCATTTTCGGGCAGCGAAGTCGAATTGCACACTGTGGCAACTGCGACCGGGGGGGGAGGGGGGAGGGGGGGGACGGTGAATTTAGCGAGTCGGTTCGTCGGTTGATCGCGGCGTGCGGACACAGTGCGTGTGTCGCGGGCGGCCCAAGACTTAAACCCGGACTAAAAATGAAACCCCGCCCGGACGCTCCCCGGACGCCCTCTAAACTAGGACAAATCCGGGGAAACCCGGACGGATGGCATACAAAACGCCAATTTCATATGTAAGGACCTAATATATTCAATAATATTATTATGTTTATTGTAAACAAAGCAGAACAAACCAGAACATTACAAAGCAGAACTTGTTTGTAATAAACTGTTTTTATATATATTATATAAAAGAAATAATAAAAAAAAAAATAATAAACTGTGTATAAAATTTAGTTTTGATGCTCCAAACAAGGTTTTCTCAGAATTAGTATTTTGTATGTAAGTATGTAGTTGGTTTCTACATTATTTCGAACGAAAGCTCAATTATCACGTTCTGCCAAGTTTTAATTTTTGTTTCGCGTGACAGCCTGTTTGCCCCTCGGAGGCATTACCAAATCTACAAAGCGCGACACGCCTGCCACGCGAAAATATAATAAAAATTAAACACAACCTTATCTTGTAGAAAAATGCCCTTGAAATCTACTAGAGGAAAACATTTTTTTGATTGATTTGAATTGTTTTAATCACCCTTCGATTTTTTAACATTTTTAAATTATTTTTTTTTACATGAATACCGCAAAGAGTCCCAACTGCTCCCGTCTGGAGCCAGTGGGACCATGGCATCCCCAATTGGGGTATGTTGTGAGGCTGAAGGTAATGGGGAAGGGAAGGAGAAGGTGAAGAGGGAGGTGGGGAAGTACCTGGCTATTCAGATCTGGTCACCAAACACGGCTAAGGCCATTTCAAGCAACGTTTCAATTCTGAATGGTGGTCTTACACCAGGGTGATTCTGAGAGTATCTTCGACTCTGAAACGTGCCGCAAATATACTATATATTATTTTAAATGATTAAATTGTGAAATAACACAAATTAATCAAATAAAATTTATTTGCCACGCCGGGATTCGATCCCGCGACCTTCGGAGTGCTAGTCAAGAGCCTTACCGTCAAGGTCCACGCAGAAGACCCTCAGGAAAACAATTTCTCCTCATTTGTCGTCATGTCATTTTTGAGGGTATTTTCAAGTAGAGGAGAGAAAGGGTGTTCTGGGAAGGAAAAAGATGTAAGGGGTGGATAGGGATCTGGGGTTTGTCCACGTACGTATGAATCCATCCCTTCTGCTACGGTGCAAAGCGATGGATTGAGAGATTCCAGTTGGAGCGGTCAAAACATCTCCCTCATCCTGCTCGACACTCGATCACTGGGAAAACGCATCTGCCGCCAAGACCTAGACAAATCTCTTCCCACGAACCCGGCACCCCTACTAAGTTACCAAACTTAGCGATCCACTTGGGCGTAAGAGAAGTTGGTTATCCAATAAGTGGTTCCCGGATGGCGGTACCCAAACACGTCTCTCAAATTGATTAATTAAAAGGATTCAATAAATATATTTTTTTTACTTTTTTCTTTCATTTAACTTTTCATTCAAAATTTTGATTTTGGTAATGTTCCACCAAAAATCTACTAATTTCAAAAATAAAAATAAATCTTCTGTGAAACATTTTATGTATAGAACCAATAACGAAATAACTACAAATTTAAAACAATTGTACATAAATCATTAAAAATACTATTTAACTTTTAATAAATCGCCGCTATCACAACGGAACAATCCTTGACATTGCGTATCGATTTGACGCCGACGCCGGTCTACGCTTATTTTAGACGCCTGGGCCTCGTAAATGAGTCTACAACCTTTCAAAGTCGTCTATTTGGGCGTCGCTGAACACGCCTTATCAAATGTTAGAACAAAATACCATGCGTACTAAAACACTTACGTCTGATCGTGATTTATTCATAACCATAACCTATCGGGTATTTTGGTATTTCATATAGTGCATAGGAGATTTATTATTATTACGATACTTGATGTAGTACTTGTAGTAACAGCAATTAACATTTTATTATTATCTAGCAGACCCGGATACACGTTGATGTGGCTAACGAAACACAACGCTATTACTCAACCTTTATAAAATCCACACCACCCGTTTGCCAGCTGCCCGCTGCCTGAATTGAATATTTGAATTTCTCGGCTTTTCTCTACTATAATAAGCATATATTATACATATAAACCTTCCCCTTGAATCACTCTATCTATTGATGAAAACCGCATGAAAATCTATTTCGTAATTTAAAAGATCTATGCGCACATACATTTTGAGCGACTTCATTTTATACTATGTAATGCAATTCGAGCGATCGCCACTAATTATACAATGCTTGCAATGCAACACTGGATATTTGAAAAAGGAAAATCAAATACCTACTTACTCTAGGACATCTATTTTCCAATTTCTTCCGTAGAACGAATTTCAAAAGTGACTATCGGCCCGCCAGCCGTTTTAAATCACACAAAAATATGTTTTCTTTGAATTTCTCGACTTTTCTCTAATATAATTTACATGTATTATACATATAAACATTCTTCTTCAATCACTCTATCTATTGGTGAAAACCGTATGAAAATCCGTTGCGTAGTTTAAAAATTAATGCGCACATACATTTTGAGCGACTTCATTTTATACTATGTAATGATAATGAAGGGTATTTCAATAGGAATTTGTTAGGTTATAGTAGCCATGTTGTTAAAAGTGACATCTGTCAAATTTGTTTTGAATCGACAAAAAAACCGGAGACCCGCGCTAAAAGACCAACGATGGCTGCGCAGTACACCGCATTCAAATTTATTTTTCTGTTCGGGGTCTTCGGTTTTGTCAATTTATTTTTGGGGTATTATGCCGTGTTGAGCTCCCTTCTTCTTTATTCAAAGTTTCGGACAGCGTTAAAGTGTCCATCATCAGAGGTAATTAGAGAAGTTTGAAGTAGTGGCATCCGACACAGCTTCGGCTGTTATTAAAGTATGGTGACGCTATCTAGAATCTAGATGACGTCTTCGTCATTTGGCCTCATGGAACAGAAAAATTGAACTAATTACTGGACCTACATCTGCCTTGATGATAGACATTGTAACGTTATCCGAAAAGTTGGCTAAAGAAGGAGGTACCTCAAAATAAATCATTTTAATACTTTTGGCCGTGAAAATCTCAAATCATATCCGTGTGTGAGAGGATGTCACACGACTAAATTACGTTTGGTCATGTACCACCCTCTCACACGCACGTAATATGTATTTAAGTAGTTTAGAAAAAAAAAAGCATGTCCTTTAATATCGTGTCCAGCTCCGACTGTGTTGAATAATAATGAACACTGTAAATGTCACCAAATTAATGTAATCTCACTAATTTGACACGGATTTTGTAATTTATACATGTCTCTCAAAGGTAGTATGTGACAGTGAAGGAAAATTCATTTTTGACACTTTTGTAAGGGAGGAAAATGTTCGGCGTCGATTCATTTTGGCCTCGCTTGTTTTTGCTTTTTGATACAACATTTTGAATATCATCATACTCACGTGCCGTCTTCGTGCACTTGACAAAAAATGCAGGTTGATTTTACAAAAATATTTAGCAACAAAATTAATCTTAAAAACTGTTAATATAAGTTTTGAGCCAAAGGACTCCTGAGTGAGACTTTACCAGGGGTAAGTGCACTTTACTTAATTTACAGAATCTAAAGTGGTTTTGACCATTAATATTTTAACCGCTCACAAGGGATTGCTAATTATAATTATTAATTAGGTAGTACCTACATGGGAAGGTTTCAAATTTATATAAGTGACGTAAGGTATCGCAAACAGAGTTGACAGGAACACAGTACTAGTACTTGCATTCAACATGTTTCAAAACTGTTATTCTTCTTCAGTGAAAAGAAAATACCTATTAATTTGAATTTTTATTTTTAAAACTCATGCTCGACTTGGGGGTTAAGCTGGTGAATGCGTTACGAAAAGTAGTGATTGTTACAAAAAAATGTCATGCGAACGGTAATCGATGCGAACGGTGATCGATTGCTAGGCGAACGGTCGGGCCTTTACGCACGCTTGACTTGGGGAGTTATAAGGATAAGGATGGTCACCCCAAGGTCGTAGGTCACCCCAAGGTCGTAGGTCACTCCATGATCATATTTCACCCCAATATCACCTGTCAGCCCTTGGTCATAGGTCACCTCGTTCGCTACGTTTGGTAACTTGCAGGGATACCTGGGTTCGTTGGGCGAGGTTTGTCTTGTAGTTTTACTTCAGTCGTGTGGTCTAAAGCACACACGTTTTTTTGGATAATCAAATTCAATGTCTCAAAAATAATGGGCTTTTACGATAAACTAAAGACTTTTATAACCCACAATTTATCAGGATTGTGATTTTTTCAATGGTTTTTAGTACTAAAGACTACAAAATGACCATCAGCCTACGAAGCAATCCCGGTAAAAGGTTTTCGCGACAATACCCCGGTATAATGTATAATGTCGACGTCCATACACGTAACCCGCGGTATAATGTCGACGTCTATACGCGTCCTATTGTCGGGGGGCTGTAAACAAAACCACTAATGGCAATCGTGACATTGGTCGCCGCGACTTTTATTTATGGTTTATTTCTGTTGTTCGTATTCGGGTTGGTCATCCTTATTGACCAGGGTTGTAAAAGGAAAAGTTTGTGTGACGTCACTGAATGCCATATTTTAGTGTACATTTATTTTTATTAAAATTTTCTTGTCTCAATCGTCATGTTAATTTATCTTAAATAACTTAATTCCGGCGGGTGAAAACAAAGAACTTGTTCGAGAAAATAGAATTGGTTTTAAACCGATAAATATGTCTTTGAAAATAATATTACATTTGAAATTTTTTTTAATGACATCTTCTTTAGCACCGTTGTCATTTGAGACTCGATGAAACGGAAGTGAGCTACCGTAAAAAGAGACAAACACATACATCTATAGGATTTAACCTGCGAGAGAATGCATAGCAATAAAATATTTAATTGTTTTACGGATACCCGGTTCCAATATAGTACGATAAATCCACGGACCCACGCAAGTCTCCTTTAGTCTAGTGGTATAAAGTGCATGACGAACCTTAGCGGCCGGACGTTCAGCGGACCAAGGATCAGATCCTACGAAATCCTAAAAAAATTATATTTTTGGAAAATCAATGTTTAATCTTCAAACCACTTCAAAATGAACACGCAAAGAAAACACAAAAGAAAGCGGCACCCAGCGACTCCTAAGAAGAAAACGCAAGTACTAATAGATGACCAAATGTAAAGGAAAAGATGTTCTGGAATTCGACGACAAAAATATGGAAAAATCATCCTTTATTTCTTTTATCGTACTTATCACACCTCAACCATACAAATATTGTCCAAAACTATGTAGCCGCCTACCTTGTAAAAGGACTCCATAAACAGAATTTAAAGTTAGTGTGGGGTCATTTTGTGACATCTTATATGTAAACATTTTTCACATTTTATTACATTCATCTCCGGTACCAAACTATAGTTCCCTATCCCCCCGAATTTTCTAGATAATCTTTTAATTTAGAAAACTTATTTGACAAGTAAGTATTTAAACGGACTCACTTTTCAAATTATAGAAATACTAGGTGGTACCCGGCATGCGTTTAATACCGCCTCCCCTTACTCTCCCGCGTCCCCTTCCCCTCTCGCGTTTCCACTCCGCCTCCTCCACCTTCCCTCTCCCCACCCCACTGCCCGCGTTCCGCGAACCTCCATCCCGAATCCCGAGTTCCCCTCCCCCCTCCCGCATTCTATACATTCAGCTCCGGTACATTCAGTTTTCAAACAGCTCGCGTGCAACATATTGCAATTTTTTTATACAAATTTCATAATGCCAGAGCTCACCAGTAGTTTTATACAAACCGTGTCCTGTGAATAACAAACACCAAAAAAAAAATTATCCAATTTGTTCGTTCGGAAGTTATGCGCGTACATCAAATATATTGAAATATAACGTACATACATTTCGGCGATTGAATATTGAGATAAAATTTCCCGCAAATATATCAACACCGTTTCCACGACAGCGATGTGTTTTGCTTTTCGTATTTATTTATTTGATGACAGTACACGCATATTAAATATAATATATTATAATGATATTTATAATTTTATATCGCCAGAGCTTGCCATTATATATAGCCTATGTTACTCGCTGATAATGTAGCTTTCTATTAATGAAAGAATTTTATAAATCGGTTTAGTGTTTTAGGCGTGAAAGCGTAACAAACAAACTCACGCAGTTTCGCATTTATAATCTAATATATAAAATTCTCGTGTCACGGTGTTTGTTGCCATACTCCTCCGAAACAGCTGGACCAATTTTGATGAAATTTTTTATGCTTATATGTTAGGTCTGAGAATCGACCAACATCTATTTTTCATCCCCCTAAAAGTAAAGGGTGTTCCACTCCGAAGAAAAATTATTTTCCCATACATTTTGTATGGAACGAATTCTCCTATTTTGAAAGAACTGCAGCAATATTGTAAGGGGTATAACATTGAACTGTGAACCGGGGGAGGGGGAGGGGGGGGGGAGGGGGAGGGGGGAGGGGGGAGGGGGAGGGGGAGGGGGAGGGGGAGGGGGAGGGGGAGGGGGAGGGGGAGGGGGAGAGGGAGGGGGGGAGGGGGAGGGGGAGGGGGGAGGGGGAGGGGCGAGGGGAAAGGGAGAGGGGGGAGAGGGAACGCGAGAGGGGAAAGGATACGCAGGGAGAAACAATTTAGATCAAGGTATGGTATACGCAGGGAGAAACAATTTAGATCAATTCAGCTAATAAGTTGACAACAGTTTTTGATTCTGAGGCGGTACGAAGTTCGCCGGATCAGCTAGTATTAGTATAGATAACTGTAGACAAACACTAGTTGCTATTTTTACCAACAGCTTACGAATGCACACCTTAAAATTCTGTTATTGAATCGGGAACATCGAAATTAAATTTGTTGAATTTCAAATATTTCCATTACATTCTTGACATGGTCTGTCAAAAGAGCCCCAATGAAGCGTAAAATTACGGCACGTGTGAAGTAAACGAATTTATTTGTTCGTGACTTCGATATGCAGAAAATATTCACATTCCCGTGCGATTCACACCGTTTCACCTGCTGTTTGTTAACACTGGTTAGGGAACGTACCCAAACTACGTGACCAACTTTTTGCAATTTTTAACCCCCCCCCCCCCCCCGGTGACCAAAATCCTAAGGAACCCGCCGCTCATTTGTATGGAGCGTGACCTTTTGAAGACCCCCCCCCCCCTAAAAGTGTCACGTAGTATGGGTACGTTCCCTTAGCTGCGCGCTCGTTGAATTTCATCATTTGTAACACGGGGGTGGACTTGTGCCAATCACGAAACAATGTGTTGATTTCGTCTCTAGGGAAACTTTTTTACGATACCTGAATTTTTTAGCCAATCTCCGTGGCGTTTCGGTTGTATCGGAAAAGTTCACATGAAAAAAAATAATATAAGCCAATCTGTAAATTTTATGCAATGCAAAAGTTTTCAGCTCGCAACGGCATTGCCAACACGAGCTAGAAAGCTTCGAAATATCACTTGTCAAAAATAAGACAAATTGCGATAACTTCTTTAGCACCGTAGTGATTTACAACGCGATGAAACGAAAAAGCGACATTAAAAAAGACAAATGCATAGAATAATCAGTCACCTCTTTGTGCGGTGCTTCGTTGCCACTCCTTGTCTACTTTGGTTTCCTGAAGGTTTCTTTAGCACCATCGTGATTTGAAACTCGATGAAACGTAAACGAGCGACACATACATCTAGAAGATGATCCTCTTTGTGCCATTCTTCGTAGCCTATAAAACTCCTCTTTTTGCGATGCTTCGTAGAATAAAATGCAAAATAATTTTTAAACTTGGTAACAATATTATTAAAAAAAAACTACAAATATCCTACTCCTGATTGATGATCCTCTACATTCTCTCAAAGTTTAGTTTTCTGAAGGTTTCACTTCTACCGCGTATAAACTGCCCACTCCGATTTTCGAAGTGAAAACTTCTTTAGCACCGTTGTTATTTGAAACTCGATGAAACGAAAAATAGCGACACTAAAAAGAGAAACAAGTATATTTATAGGATTTAGCCTGCGAGAGAATGAGATAGTATAATCGTTCTCCTCTTTGTGCGGTGCTTCGTAACCTTCCCACTCCACTTTAGTTTTCTGAAGGTTTTACTTCTACCGCGTATGAACTTTTACTCTGATTTTTTGTTTGTTTTTACATTAGCTCCACATAGTTACCCTGAGAAAAATAATTCCCCTCAGTGCCTATGTGTCTTTGGAGATGCTGTGTGGATGGTCTTTTTAGGAAAGGAAGGAGAGGAAGTTCTGGGAAAGAAAAAGGTATGAGGGGTCGGTAGGAATCCGGGGGTCAGTATGCCCAGGAGTGACGGACGTGTGAATATTTCCCTCCCACTGCGGTGCGAGGCGTTGTTCCGAGAGAGTCCTGCTGGAGAGGACAAAAGGTCTCCCTCAACCAGTGTCCCCCGATCCGGCTAGCCACGCAGTTGGAGGGTAGACTTATCCGCTGCCAAGATCCGGACAAACCACACTCCATGAATCCGGGCACTCGTGCTAAGTTACCAAACGTAGCGAACCACTTGGGGTGACCAAGTGGTTCGATAACCACACACATCTAAATTTACTGCCCACAATCATCGCTTATTTGTTTTTAAATTACCTGTAACGTGTACGTAGTTTTTGCAATATAGCGCGTGGAAACAATAATTATATCATTCCAAACCGGTTTGGCAAGGTTTTGCTTGCTAATTTGGATATCATGTTTTTAAACCGTGTCGATTTTTTGCAATGCTTTTGCGATGCAGTCATAATTATGTAATCACTTAGTCTATTTATTAATTAAAACGATTTTAATTATTGCTTCGGAATAAAGTTTTCACCAAATAGTGTGCATCGTCAATGTTCTGAAACATACTCTTCCGAAACGTCTCATGCATTATTACATCTCATATATTATTCTGACTTTTGACATGGCCCGACTCAAGTATCTGATTCTCTCGATCGTGCCATGTCTTCCTCGGGCGTCCCCGACTTCTTCAAATATATGTTTATTAAAAAAACAGAGTGTGTAATTCACACGCGGTAGAAGTAAAACCTTCAGAAAACTAAAGTAGACAAGGGTGGGTAGGCTACGAAGCACCGCACAAAGTGGAGACGGATTACAATTTCTCATTCTCTCGTATGTTAAATCCTATAGATGTGTTTACCTATTTTTAGTGTCGCTATTTTTTTTGTTTCATCGAGTTTCAAATCACAACGGTGCTAAAGAAGTTTTCACGACAAAAATGGTTTTGTTAAAACCACGTTCTTACACTGTTTTGTTCAAACCATGTTTTAGCAATTCCAAATTAGATGTTGCTATTTGGAGCACGTGGATGAGTTTGTGTACTTGGGAAGTATGTTTACGAGAGATGGGAGGCTGACAGAGATATCGAAAGAAGGGTAAATGCAGGTAAAAGCAGGCAACTCTATTAATGGAGGACTGAACGCCGTTGGCGCCAACAAAAAACTGTCCGAAGAAGCGAAGTTAGCCGTCCATAATGGAGTTCCATGCCTCACTGATGTATGGCAGTGAGGCATGGAACTGGCAGAGGAAGGTTGAAAGTAGACTGAATGCTGTAGAAATGAGATCCTGAGGCGTATGTGTGGTAAAACCATGTACGATCGTGTGATAAATGTGGAGATCCGCGAAGAATGTAAGGCTGATGTAAGCGTAATGAGTACCTAAGATTAAGAAAGGGACGCTCAGATGGTTTGGACATATAGAGCGAATGAACGAGGAAAAGAGTGCAATGAGAATATATGACGCAAGTGTGAATGGTAGAAAAAGTCGGGGACGCCCGATGAAGACATGGCACGACCGAGTGAATCAGATACTTGAGTCGGGCCATGTGAAGAGTCGGAATAATAGAAGAGCATGTATGAGCCGATGTATGAATGTGAACGAGGCAAGGAGTGTGTGCCAAGATCGAGTTGTTTGGCGGTCCGTCTTCTGTGCCCACCCCTGCGGGGAAACGGCGTGATGGTTAGTTAGTTAGTTAAATTACTTATTTTAAGCTGCGTAAATTTTGAAGAAAAAAAAAACAGATCTTTCCCATTGATATATTTAAAAGTCGAGTGTTTTGGTCAAATAATCTCAATCACCTCCCGTCCACCGCTTACTTATGCACGATTGATCGCTGTAATAATAAACAACCGTGAAATTGTGAAACATCAACATCGTTTGTTATGCAAATATGTGACGTGTGTTATTCTGTGTTTGTTATTCGGATTCTGACCAAGCAACACTTGCAACTTTTTCCGCTTCAAAATCAGTAGATTTATGACTGTCAACAAGTCGATAAGATGAGATTGTCATTCGAACCAAGAGTGTCTTTCTTTCCCGATTCGACCTGAATTCCGGTACAGTGTTTTCGGGAAATATCTGATTTGAGAGTGGAATGAGTTGGGTTTTGCCAGTCGGTTTTTGTAGCAACAGAGCCAATGTTACAGGAGTTTCGGTTACGATGTCTAAAAGGCCAACTTCTCGAATGAATATCCCCTAAAACCAAAAAGCGAAATCCCCAACGCTGATCACAGTACAGTTCATTAACTAAGCATCCGAGGAAGAAAAGTACAACCAAATTAATCAAATATACATATATAAATCAGTACTCGAGTCTTATCATGCAAACGGACTGAATAATAGAAGAAACTATGAGACGATGTATGAATGGGAGTGAAGCGAGAAGCGTATGCCAAAACAGAGTTGCGGGGAAATATGTTAGGCTGAATTTAGTCTCACGCTCACCGTCAGCGCTCATAGATCAGCGCGTAGTTCGTCAGCGCTGAGGCTCAGCGTGGCTCGTTTCAGTATCGTACTGACCGCCTTACTGTACAGACGAAGACCAAAATGCGGAGTGTATTAGTTATTGCTGCTTTGTACCACGAATACCAAAAAAAAAAAAACGATTCGCCATGACTGTACACGCTGACGACGTCCGCTTCGCTCGACACTAGAACGCTCACTGAAAGCAGAGGCGATCGTCAGCGCCGACAGCTACGCGGCGCCGACGCGCGACGCGTACGGCCGCGTAGCCATCAGCGCTGACCACCTTGCGCGCTGATAGCTACGCGTCATTCAAAAAACGCTTCCTGAGACTAAATTCAGTGAGAAGCGTGAGACTAAATTCAGCCTTACGCCGATTGCACGCGCACCATCGGTGCTGATGGTCGAGATATATGAACTTCTAGGAAGCGTTTTTTAATGACGCTTAGCTATCAGCGCGCAAGGTGGTCAGCGCTGATGGCTACGCGGCCGCGTAGCTGTCGGCGCTGACGATTGCACGAACGCCTCTACTTTCAGTCAGCGTTCTAGTATCGAGCGGAGCGGGCATCGTCAGCGTGTACAGTCATGGCGAATCGCGAAGTGGATACAGGTCGAGTTATCGGTGAGGTACGCCTGAGGATTTTGGTCTACCGATTTTGGTGCGACCGCAAACACCGTGACACGAAATTTTTATATATAAGATTGTCCATAATTTATTTCTTTTAATTTTAAATTAGGAATCCTAAAATTTATCCAAAGAAACATCACTATTTTAATGACAAATATTTTTTAAAGCTTTCTTGTCAGGTAGGTAACGTAATATTGAAAAAATGCGAATTAGAACATCCATGATGATTTCACATTTGAAAAAGAATCCTTATTGAAACAGTAAAATGGCCACCACCTTGAAACGGACAGAGAACGTACAAACAGTTCTACAGACAGACAAAATGCAAAATGGTCGAGTTAAAACAATACTTCGCTACGTTCATTCAAATATAGATCTGACTATTTTGCAAGTTGCAAACAGTGAAATTTTCTACCAATGAAAATTATCTTGTTATAAAAATAAATAAATAAAAAAATCAGAGAACAAACAACTGCGGATTGGTTTCAAAATCGATTATGTGAATTTGAACCGAGTGAAAATGCGGTCACTCAGATGAATATATCAAGAAATGCAACGATCATTACCCAACGTTATTTACATATTATTACAACCGTGAGACAAACGAGGAAATAAAAACGCTACTCCAAAGTAATGATGGACGTAATCGAAACATGTTTAAAATATTCGAATGGGTAAAATGATTCATGAATTATTCCCGTTGAAGAATCCACTATGGTTTTACGGTCTTTCCGTTGCTGATAAGAAATGTTCAAATCGATATTTATATTTTTATGTTCTATACCTACTTAATCGATCCATTTCCATATAGGCGAATGGAGTACAGTAACAAAACCTTTTCAACAACTTGTGTTCACGATCCACATAAATTAGGTCCCTGTTTTATGCAACCAGGGCGTCGTTTCACTAAAAAGAGACGCGGGGTAGAAATCTCAAAGTGGGAAGTCAAAAGCAAGACAATTGCACTGGTCTCGATTTCTAGTATTTTAGTTCTAAACTGACACTCGTCGAGTAAGGTCGTGTCTTACCAGTAGGAAAATTGCATTTAAGGCTCTGCAACCGGGCCCGAAAAGAAGAAGATGGAGAAATACGAAATTACGAATGTTAGAGGAGAGCGCTAACATTTACAGCGACAAAACCGATGCGTAAATTGCGAAAATGTTTAATAAAACACGACTCGTTTAAAATAGAGCAAAAATCTCGCGGGCATTATCTTAAACAGCATTTAAAGAAACACTGTGAATTTTTTCATACATATAACTTGTAAAATAACTTAATCAAACGTGTTAATAATAATTTTTGGAGCATACTTTGCGATTTTTTCTATCGAGGGAATTTTATATAATTTGCGTTTCGGCGCGGACAAAGTCTAGATATTATCTTCAAGAATAACATATATTTTTTAAGAGCTTTAAAACTTACCGTGTTTAAGGGAAATATGTAATAAATCGGTACAAATCCGGGTTGCGGGCCCTTAAGTACCTGGCGTTGCCCGGGTTTTTTTTTATCATGTCTCTAATTTTAGATCTGAATATATTTAACTCATTCAGATCTAAAAGTAGTGTAACTAAACTCACCATTGATGATTCTCTGATCATCAAATTTGTGTTAAATTAAATGAAAGCCAATAACTTTGTTAAACACAATTTAATCAAATTTTGTTGCCAGCCAACAAATTTTGTAGTTACATTTTTTAAATTTTCTACTCTTATTTGACAGACTATAAGGTTATTGCGCTTACTGACATGCCCACAACACATTTCTATCAATTTAAATCTACGGTGTTTTTAACCCTACTTTATTTTATGAGTGAGACCTTGATAGATTGGTCATGTAATTCCACCCACTAATTTATACCAAACGTACACACTACGTAATCATCTCGACGCTTTTTTCGATAGTCCACATTACTTATTCACCTTGTATTGTCAGGGCTGGGCATGTAAATTACTACTTAGTAGGCGCTTTAGTTCGATCCAACACGATTGTTTTGGAAAAGCCTGCCTGTACCAGTCGCGTGCTAGAAATGTTTTCGTCAAAGGAAAACCTACGACTGAAATAATTTATAATATAAGGGTTAATTTGCTTTAGTTTATTCGTCAGATCATTATATTTTATTACTAACTTTTGATAAAAATGTTCGTGTTGTTTTCTACACAGTTATTTTTTAACCCCTGAGGCCTCGATGCTATCGTCAATCTCTCCATATCCGGAGATTAATGATCATTATTGTAACTGGCAGTTGTGAATTAATACCACGCGTCTATGTATTATGTATGACGCCATTGTCTCTCGCGTTTACTTTGTCCCGGTGACTAGCTGTCAATGGATCCCAGTGGATACGAGGAACCGGCCTTTTTCTTAAACCAGTTCCTGTCAGATTTATAAAATGGTCACTAACACTTAAACTGGACCAGTACGGGTACATTCAGTTTTCAAACAGCTCGCGTGCCGCCTATTGCAATTTTTTTATAATAAATTTCGTAATGCCAAAACTCACCAGTATCAATAGAAACCTTCGCGGGCGTACTCACAACTACTTACCAAAGTTTCATCGTAATCGGATGAACGGTTTAGCAACGCATAATTTCATGACGCCAGAGCTCACTATTATGTAAAGAAACCATCGCGGGCATGCAAAAATCAAATCCCCAAAGTTGCATCGCAATCGGATGAATGGTTAGCAACGCATAATAATTTCATGCCACCAGTGCTCACTATTGTATATATGAGTAGAAACCATCGCGGGCATGGGCACATAAAATCCCCAAAGTTTCATCGCAATCGGATGAATGGTTTAGCAATGCATAGGCATCTCCTTTGCGTGACCATGTAAATACATGCCAATTTTGATTTTTATTTCTATAGATCAATTCATTAGATTCTAAAATGTTTTGGAATCGGTTGTTTTGATTATGCCCACCAATAGTATGAATGATGCACTTGACTCGTGGCCGATGCATGTGACCTGTGCAGAGGTTTACCATAATCCAATAATTATTGCACCCCTCATTTCTGAAAGAGCCTGGCATCCAGTGTGATAAATCGATCGTTGGGAACCGGTGTGTGGTGTGCACTGTCTCGCGTGTCCCTCGGCTGATCGAATTCAACCCGTCACTGCTATGACTTACGGTCAGTACCGGTCACGTTGTCTCGTTGGCTGTTATGAGTACGGGCTTTGGCTGTACGGAAATAGCATTGTATGGAAAAGGTTTCATTCATCTATTTCATATGCATTAGTTACGTAGCTAGTCATTATTAATTGTTTTTCTGTTTCTAATTCGTAGAACTTCATTTATTTAAAAAAAAATAATATCAAGTTCAGTTAATTACTAAAGTAAGGAACATTATTTATTCCCCACTTTTTATTATGTTTACAACACCCAAACAATATAACGCACTTACATGAGTCACAGCAGTAACGTCATTATTAAACAATTAAGAAAAACATTATTAGCATTTAACAAAAAGTCATTATTAACAATTCCAAAATACCCCACATAATAGTGTCTACTGTCTTAATTAGTTTCTCAGCAAATTGGTTTAACCCATAGACATATGAATATTAGTAGACCAGAACATAAAGGTGAGGGGGTACACAACGACTACAGCGGGGCGCAGAGCGGGAAGATGACTTTAGAGATATATGTCTAAATACGGAAAAGTATAGTTCGTTTTTTTTTCAGATTCCAATATTTTGTTGCCGTATTTAGTTAGGACACTTTTACAAATGTTTCATAATTTACGTACCCCGTAAACATCGACGAGCACACGCCATGTATCTCGAGTGATAGTGTATATTTACACGTTTTCAAATCACAAATCATGTTTTTTGCGGTGTTATTTCGTAAAATGCACCGATGAGCGCTCGACGCTAGCTCGCAGAAGAATGATGACGTCACATTTTTCAGATTCACGCGAAGCCATACTCGATCCCAGCCGGTATGGGGAGGGGGAAATAATACGCTTTTATCACTTAGGGCAGGTCTACTAATATTCATATGTCTATGGTTTAACCGGTAATAAATGAATTTAGACGCCTTCAAAAATAGTCATTTAAGATCCTACAAATAAGTCGTCTCAGAGTGGTTTAACCACAGGTTGAAAACGGCCTTGTAAGCCGAAACAGCGGTAACAAAATAAAAAACTAAAATACATTGGTAATAACATTATAAAATTAAATAAAAATTAAAAAGTAGTAAGTCATTTCTCCATTGACCGGACTCCGATTACTCACATTGTCTACTGTCTCACATAGGAACATTTACAAGTTAACAACATTACTGTACTGTATTGATTATTCATGTAGTTTCAGTTTCTTTCAAGAGATGTCGTTAGCTTATTTTGTAATGCGAAGTTCTGCTGTATCCCAACAGATGGCAGTTGAGTAGAATATCAGAAGAGTACCATCTATCGCAGTTCGTGTCGTAGGTACGAACAATAGATCTCACGGTCAGTACCGGTCACGTTGCCTCGTCTCCAGTGATGGATACGGACTTTGCATGGAAACAACTAGTTAGTGAATGCAACATTAGAAACAGTTTCACCCAGCTATATCAGATGCATACGTTATGTAAATCTGCGCAATGCAAATTGGCTGTTGCGTATTACGTCTGTAGCGTTTTTGGTTTCTTCAATATTTAAATTTGGTGTTGACTAACTTCTTAAGAGTGTCTTATGACTGTTAACTCAGTTTTGGGAATTATTACATATTTACTTCTTACGTTAGAATACAAACCTCACATCCTTCCTCTTCACATCTCCTTCCCCTCCCCATACATTTCAGTCCCACAACATACCCTAATTGAGGATACTGTAGTTCCACTGCCTCCGAAAGTTCTGTACTGTATTCGCATTAAAATAAAAATAAAAAAAAATCATGCGTGCAGTTCACACGCGGTAGAAGTGAAACTTTAAGAATACTAAACTTCGAGATAATGCAGAATATAATGAGTAGAATAATTGTAGGGTTTATTTACTCGTATTGTAATATTGTTACCAAGATTAAAAATTATTTTACATTTTATTCTACGAAGCACCACACAAACAGAAGGCCGGTTAGGCTACGAAGCACCGCAAAAAAATCAGAGTATGCAATTCCGTGAAACCGTCAGAAAACTGAAGTAGACAAGAATGGGGAGGCTACCAAGCACCGCACAAAGAGGAAGCCGATTGCTATCGCATTCTATCGAATGCTAAATCCTATACATACTTAGATAAGTAAGTGTTAGCCTTTTTTTAGTGTCGCTATTTTTCGTTTCATAAAGTTTCAAATCACAACGGTACTAAAGAAGTTTTCACTTCAAAAAGGACACCGATTAATCTATCTCTTTCTCTTGCAGGCTAAATCCTATACGTCGATGTATGTGTTTGTCTCTTTATAGTGTCGCTAGCTTCCGTTTCATCGAGTATCCAATCACAACGGTGCTAAAGAAGTTTCACTTCAAAAAGAGATTTTTTTTTTAAAGTTTCTTTATTCTTTGAATTGTTCGTTACATGAATTGGGGATTTTTCGACTACCATACTAGGCACATGCCTGGTTGGTTGTATAATGTGAGATTTTCACAACCAAAAGGTTTATCGTGATTTAGTTTAGGGGTATTACGCCGTGCTGCGCTACTTCCTTCTTTAGCCAATGAATCATTGCGGACACTGTAACGCTGTCCGCAATGGTGGTTAAGATGAATATATACGTGAAATCCTATTTAGATACTATTTTGATTAATCTTTACGACGAATCGGCTTACAGTATGAACATCAAAAATATGCTACGGATAAATCGAAGCTTTTACTAGCTTTTCTATGTATTGGAACTACAATAAAATTATTATTTACGTAACAAAAAATATAAGTGTAAACCACAAAAAAAAATGTTTTTCATGACTTAACTATGAACAAGAATACAAGAAACAATTTTTAAAAAATACCCCTTTATGGCTAAGACTATTTTTGAGATTTTCCATGTTCTAACTTTTTTTTTTCTCATAAAATTATGCACAAAATAAATAAAAACCACTTTTTCGCTTCCTACTAGCCTCGTACAAATAAGACGCTCGATTTTAAAATTTTGCAGACATGAAATTCAAAATATTTCTAGCGTTTATATTCCTGTTAAAGAAGGTGGTATTGCAACACGGCATAATACCCCAAAATAAATCACGATACGATAGCTTTATTATCATTATGTTGGCTATCTGCTTATTGTCATTGAAATGCCATTCATCTGTCACAGAACAAACCATGTATTTTCACCTTTTCTCTACCGTAATCTACTTACATAATCCACTTCACCATTTTTTCTTTCCATTTTGTTGCCGAATTAGCCTTGCAAATACTGTCCATGTCGGGCCGGAGCACCACTTGATTTATATGGCCTCCACTCCACAGGTCTTTGTATTCAAAACGGCCGCGTCCATCTTCAGCAGACATTTTACTAAAAGACGCCTTCACTGTTATTGAAGGAACTATATGAAATAGTCAGGTGTCTGCCACCAGGGTTTTGTGTGTAAAAATCACATTAGCATAAATAAACGTTAAACGCTTATATCTCCACTAGTAAAGTTGTGGATAACAATTTGAAAAAAAAAGAAACTTTGGAAATTTTTGAAGTCAAACTTCTTTAGGCACGTAAGCTGGTGAATGCGTTACGAAAAGTGAGATGCGAACGGTAATCGATGCGAACGGTGATAGCGAGGCGAAAGGTCTTGGGGAGTGATAAGGATAAGGATGGTCACCCCAAGGTCTTAGGTCACCCCAAGGTCGTATGTCACCCCAAGGTCGTAGGTCACCCCAAGGTCGTAGGTCACCCCAAGGTCGCAGTCACCCCAAGGTCGTAGGTCACCCCAAGGTCGTAGGTCACCCCAAAGTCGTAGGTCACCCCAAAGTCGTGGGTCACCCCAAGGTCGTAGGTCACCCCAAGGTCGTATGTCACCCCAATGTCATATGTCACCCCAATTTCAATGTCATATGTGAAGTTTTACTTCAGTCGTGTGGTCTAAAAAGCACACGTTTTTTTATTATTTTTATACACGGAACAACAAAAAATGAGGTGACTAACGTTTGTAATACATTCGTCTAATAAGATATGTATGTGATTTTTTTCGTTATTGGTAATTACGCGAATTAAGTAATTAAGCAATGCGGAAATATTTTCACCCTCTGACAAAATATGGTCGAGGCCTGAGGGGTTTATTCCGTATTGTTTTTCCTCTAACGTCACATTTTTACAGCAGCCGCTTTGTCTGTTTCTTTAGTCTTATCTATAGGATAGACCGATAGACAATACTTAGCAAAACATATATTCATTGTTACAGATGTAAGCTAATAATCCACGCTATCTCCGGGATATCTTCGCTTCTTTGGAATTTCTAAATTGATAAAATTGTACGTCAGATATCTTGGAATACTTTCACGTTAATCCCTTTTCGAACGTACCTTTCTTCGTATCGACGTATTTATTATCTTATGATTTATTTGTTTATTAAACGCCCAAGTGATAATAATGTGACCTTTGTAACATTGTAATCTATTTAACTTTAAAATTTTGAGATTGGAGACTCGATTTCCTAGCAGCGAAAAACATGACATTTTATTTCTTTTAATGCCGATAGTTAGCGTTCAAAACGAAGAAGAAGCGGAGGTATGTAAATACGAATGTTAGAGGGAGCGCGATAGTAAAACGATAACAATTAAGTGAAAATTGTGAAAGTGTTTAATAAAACACGACTCTTTTAAAATAGAGAAAAATCTCGTGAGGGTTGTCTAAAACAGCATTTAAAGAAACACTGTTTAAAGAAAAGTGTTTATAATAATTTTCGGAGCATACTTTGCGATTTTTTCTATCGAGGGAATTTCATATAATTTGCGCTTTGGCGCGGCGTGGGGAATGTATAGATATTATCTTCAAGAATAACAATTTTTTTATTAAGAGCTTAAAAAGTGTTCAATGAAAGTATGTCCAAAATTGGCAGAAATTCGGGATGCCGAGTCTTAATTTTATTTGTTAATCTATTTGTTTCTTAGTAAAATTAAGAATTCTTGATTTTGTTGTAAATTAGTTTTGATGATCTTTACGAATTATGTGGCAAGGTGATGAACCACTAATGAAAAATCGGGTGCTTTTGGTGCGAACCTTAGACAGCTTAGAAATAAATATGTTAGATAAATACGAGTATGTTAGAACACACCTTTCAAATAATCAAGTATTTTTTTTATTAGTCTTTTTACAAGTCCAGAAAAAAATAAAGTATTAAGCCTACAAAAACTGCGGCAAAATCTCCTACGTACGAACCTCTTTTCAGTTAGGGTTTAATTGTAGTATGCTGAAAATTAAATTCTCTAGAAAATTATCGTAAAACATAAGAATTTTTTTTTTAACAAAACAAAAAAACTACTTCAAAAAATGCACTAAAAAGTAAAAAAATAATTTCGTATTCTTCTACAACTTTATAATCAACTTACCTTTTCTACTCATCAATATGTACGTACGATTGTTATTTTTGGAGTCGGTGTCAACCAAGGTACCCGCGGCCCGGCGTGTTCACTTGACAGCTCCTCTCCCGCCGACATTACTTTGTCATGAATCCCATAATCAGAACCTAACCAAACTCTCATCAAACTACCCTTGAAGTACATCACCAAAATCGGTTGGCGTGATATTGAGTTATTCGTCCATTTTTTCGCGCACATACTTGATGCAAATTTAAGACTTATATGATTTTCTCATGGATGCCATTTTCAGAACTGGACCAAATTAAAATGGGACCACACGGGAAGCATTAGCTTTCAAATAAAAAAAGAATCATCAATATCGGTTCACCCAGTCGAAAGTTCTGAGGTAACAAACATAAAAAAAAAAATAAAAAAAATACAGTCGAATTGAGAACCTCCTCCTTTTCGAAGTCGTTTAAAAACATTTGTGCCTGAAATTCTCAAAATAAAATAAACACGCTTTTTGGATATTTTTTTTATAATGAATCAAAACAGACAGCTGGTGTCAAACGGAAATTTAAACCTTTCCGATATCAACATTAGGAATGTTATTGTTAGCGGCCTGATTCCGAATTTTATACGATGTGGTGCATCGCCTTCAGAATATCGACGTAAGAAACATAAGCCAATAATGAGTAATAAATAATTATGTATAATAAGGAAATGTATGTATTATAAATAAGGGGATTAATTTTGAATTAATAGCTCAATTATACTTTGTCTCATTACAAAGAGGAGAGAGAGGGGATTTCCGATGTTTTTCTTCCCTTAATCAGCCAGCGGCCGAAAATCCACATTTCGTCGAAAGTTGTTCTTACGATCGTGCAGGGCGGTTAATTATCTCCATACCAGCTTTTTAAAATTATAACTCAATATCGATTTTATTTCATTCCAAATTTGCTTTAATTCATACCTATATCCAAAAATGCTGAAAGACGTGATGATAAAACCATTAAAATAATGTACTTTTTGTTATTATTTTTTAATTATAAGTATTGATCATTTTCAATAATGTCCAAGTTAAGAGGGCATTACCAGAGAAAACCGGAAATACGTCATTTTCAAAAAAGTTTTTAGACGTATTGACTCTTTTCCACAAAAAATTATAAATGGATTTCGAAAGATTGTTCTTTTATCTAGCATTCGTATGTAATAAATTTTGAGATTTTTTTTAATTTTTAGTATAATAAGGTTATTCCATAGGTCGTTGGCAGATTTGTTCAATTTTCAAAAAAGTTTTTGTATTATACCACACCCATTTCAAATAATAAAATCATGCAGTAAAATAAATCAATACATTATCTAGCAAACGTATGTATGTATAATTTTAGTTTCAATAAAATCATTAAAAAATATGTACGTACGTGTGTTTCTTGGCGAAAATTGGTCCGTTAGTGTATTTATTTGCGCACTTACAAACTAATATATTTCAGATTTTTTAACATTCTTATTAAATTTAGACATTATTGAAAAATGATACGACCTTTTGTCATGTGCACCAATTCACTGTTACGCGGATGACAGTACAGTTCATGATAGCTTTTTGTTTGACAAGCCCCCAAAGGGCTCACAAACTCCAACAGCTCGTAGGGCTTTGAAGCAAAGAATGGACGGTTACCTCGAGAGTGTTTTCTCTTGGGGTAAAAATAATCTCGTTGAATTTAATGTTTCAAAGACCCAATCTTGTCTGATTACGTCTAAAAGGGATCGAAATGAAAATCTAGTCTCTTTCAACGGAAGCAATCTTCCGAACAGGCCCTCCATTGATATGCTTGGTGTAACCCTAAGTGACCAGCTCAGGTATGGGGGCTCCATCGAAGCCAGAGTAAAGTTAGCCTCCCAAAAACTGGGCGTACTGTACAGGGCCCGCAGATACTTTAATAGTACACAACTGCTAACCTTGTACAAATCACAAGTACGCCCCACGGTTGAATTTGGCAGCCATCTCTGGTCTGGAGCTCCAAAATACCTGAAAAATACCCTCGACTCTGTGCAGAAACGGGCGGTCCGTTTGATAGATTCTCCCATCTTAACAGACGGATTGCAATCTTTAGAGCACAGGCGTCGGGTGGGAATGCTATCCTTGTTCTACCGGTATTACAATGGAAGATGCTCTGAAGAACTAGCATCATTGATCCCTTCGGCACCGGTGCATAGTCGGGAAACACGCCAAACGCGTGCCCAACATTTGTACACGGTTGACATTTGTCACATGAGAACGGGTCGTTTCTTCGACTCGTTCTTGTGTTCAACAGCTCGGCTGTGGAATGATTTGCCGGCCTCTGTGTTTCCTCCTTCCTACAACATGGGTCTCTTCAAGACCAATGTTCATTCCTTCCTCTCCTCAAAAAGACTCTCCACACAGCATCCCAGATGACATAGGCCCTGAGGGAAATTATTTTCCTCAGGGCCTCCTGTGTGGAGTTAATGTAAAAAAAAAAAAAAAAAAAAACTTATAATCAAAAAATAACTACAAAAAGTACATTATTTTAATAGTTTTATCATCACGCCTTTCAGCATTTTTGTATGAAGGTATAAATTAAAGCTAATTTGAATTGAAATAAATTCGATATTGAGTTATAATTTAAAAAAGCTGGTACGGAGAATAATTAATCTTTCTCATTGTAACCGCCCTGCACGATCGTAAGAACAACTTTCGACGAAATGTGGATTTTCGTCCGCTGACTGGTTAAACGCTCTTAAATAATAATGTTAAAAAAATCTGAAATATATTAGTTTGTAAGTGCGCAAATGAATACACAAACGGACCAATTTTCCTCAATTTTTTTAATGATTTTATTTAAACTAAAATTAAATTTCTAAAACATGCGATACCTAGATAATGCATTGATTTATTTTACTGCATGATTATATGATTTGAAATGGTTTTGGTATAATGTATAATACAAAATCTTTTTTGAAAATTTAACAAATCTGCCAACGACCTATGGTATAACCTTATTTTACTAAAAATAAACATTTTTTCTCAAAATTTAAAACATGCAAATGTTAGATAAAAGAACAATCTTTCGAAATCCATTTATAATTTTTTGTGGGAAAGAGTCAATACGTCTAAAATCTGATTTAAAAATGACATATTTCTGGTTTTCTCTGATACCTGAACACATCTGAATTGAGTTGAATCCATAGACATCCAAATTCAATAGACCAGAAATAACAGGTGAGGGGAAAAATCAACTATGGCGGTACGAAGAGGGGAAGATGACTGTGATTGGTTGAAAAATTAATCTGACAGTATATAGGCATCTCGCATTATAATATCGCCATTTAGTTCTTAAAAATAACATCTGCTTTTTAATGAATAGACCTTTTTATGTGGGAGCGCGAATTGCTCGCTACGTTATTAACATATTTGCGAAGTCTGAATAAGCAAAGTAAAGTTCGCATCTTTTCACAGACAACTATTTGGTTGCCGTATTTAGTTAAGACACTTTTACAAATGTTCCATAATTTACTTACCCCTGTAACCAGCGAGGAGCACATTCGAGAACCGCCCACATTCGTGATGGTCGACAGATTTTAGGGTTATCACATCACAACCGCTCTGTTGCTATATAATTACATGGTATAAAATGAAGTCACTCAAAATGTATGTGCGCATTGATCTTTTAAAATACGCAACGGATTTTCATGCGGTTTTCACCAATAGATAGAGTGATTCAAGAGAAAGGTTTATGTGTATATTACATGCTTATTATAGTAGAGAAAAGCCGAGAAATTCAAATATTCAATTCAGGCAGCGGGCAGCAGGCAAGCGGGTAGTGAGGATTTTATAAAGGTTGGGTAATGGCGTTGTGTTTCGTTAGCCTCAGCAACGTGTGGCCGGGTCTGCTAGTTAATAAAAATAATGTAATTATCTCTTTTAATTAAAATTATTTTACCTAAATTATTTCACACGTTATTTAATTACAATAATACGTAGCACGTAGCAGTTACATTATTATTTGCTCCTTTTTGTAGATACTCTTAGTATCGCCCCAACTGCTTGAAATGGCTTTAGGCGTGTTTAGTGACCAGATTTACATAGATAGGTACTTCTCACCACCACATCGACGCATTGTGTATAGGCAACAACTTCCCCCCTCCCCCCTAAACCTCCCGACTTATCTGGGTTCTGCAAATCGGATCGTGCGTAGCCAGGAGTGGGGTATTAATTGGAATATTTTGACGACGAAGGTGCTTTTTATTTATTTTTTGGGTATAATATTTTTTGTTTAGCTACATTTAAGCATATATCAGCAGAAACTTAGTAAAACTGTATTATATACCTACACCGACACAGTAACAGTATTCTCAGACTATGCATAATATTGTTTAAAGAAATAATATTTATATAATATATATAACTTCCATTAAATTATTTCTTACATTGTCTATGGGAAAAGAAAAAGACAAAAAGGGTTAAGGATAACATTATATTTGTGAGAACAGCATTCAATAAACAACTTACAGAGGTTTAAATAACGTACAAAAATAACAGCACAGCTTAAGAGAAAACAACATAACATGTACAGGAGTTATATTATCGATGCTAAAAACAGTACAATAATAACAGCTGAATATATTAAAAAGATGAGCCAACATAGTAAGAAGGTATTAATCTGTTGACTGTGATGATGGCCGTGAGCACTCATTCTCGTTCCAGCACTCAGCAATACCGTAAATACGAAACAACGCGCTTACCTAACACGTGGTCCGCTGAGACGTGACAGTGTGATCCAAAGATAATATAATCGGTGGCGACGTGCGTTAGAAAAATATTTTATTTTAAATTTTGATTGATAAAAAATATCATCGGACAGCAAAATGTCACATACATTTTTCATTCCAAACATGCTCACTGTATCTACATTTTACTTCTAAACATACCACGATGGAGTACATAATTAAGAAAGCAAAATATACAATAATGCCTAATAAAAAAAAACCATACTTTATTCCACGTTTATGAGTTGCGTAAAATTCAAAACTCGTTTAGTAATAAGGCCCTTAAAGTGTGATAAATTTAAAAATTATTGGTTTATTATCCTTTATTAATACCACGGATTTCCAGCAAGAAATAACACATGAAAAGATAGACGTTCCAAATGATACGATTAGCTATTTTAGCAGAGCGCAAAAGGCGAAGGCACACCCCTGATTCTTTTGCAAATGGCTGTGTGTTTTACGTCGCAGCTGTGTGTGAACACGCCCTCTGAGCGTTAACACGTGTTCACACACACAACTGTAATATGCGTGGGATGGCGTATTTCGGCATATCGCTCGCCGTACATTCCCAATCGGAATATATGGCGAGCGATATGCTGAAATACGCCATCCCACGCATATTACGGCTGTGTGTAAACACGTTCATGATAGTATATGTTACAAAACTGATAATATAATAATATAATTCGAATAAGCTTAAAATAAAGTAAAATAATGCTTCCCTATGGAATGTAATACGACAATTTGGTTTATTCTCCTTTTCACTTCTATTTTTACACGTTTTCATAGCACAAGCTACCATTTTTGCCTTGTTATTTCGTAAAATGTACTATGTGACTTCGGCGCTGGTCAGAACAAGAATGATGACGTCACGTTTTTAGATTCAAGGGAGGCGGCTCTCGTAAGCCCAGGCGGTTCCATGGAACCGTTATGGGGAGGGGGAAATAATACGCTTTTATTACTTAGGGCAGGTCCATATATTCCTACGTCCGTGGTTGAATCGATTATTTTAAAATGAATACCTCGTTTATGTTCATCGTCAATCAGAATTCATTGAGCATATCGTAATGAGTAATTTATGAATAATCCACGCTCGGTTCGTATGGCACAATTTAACAACTTCCATTGCGTGTTTTGGAAACAATGCCTTGCTGCATCCACTTGCAAATAATTAGGTAATGCAAGTTTCGGTTGCACAAATTTCGCCGTTCAACGAGTTTCCGATGACGAAACAATTACTGTAATAGAGGATAAGTTACTAGGGAAAATATATTTTTTAAGTTTGATAATATTATTTTTTCGTAATTCTATGCTGTGGAATATAATATATGGGTATTTTCGCCTTTAAGCCATTTATAGGCATGTCTCACGATTTTGATTGGATTTTTCTTACTCATATACAGTGGCGTAGCTAGCATGGGTGGCACCCTGGGCGGAAAACGTGGTGTCACACCCCCCCTCCCATTTAAATTGACTTTGATAAATTCAAAACACAAATTGCGACTTCATAAAAAATGGGGGGGGGGGGGGGGGGGGTGGAAATTTCTCCATACATATAGGTTATTTATAAAAAAGAGCGTTAAACACAAAATTCTCCCGTTTCGGGGCACTCACGGGGAGCCAAAGTGGTATGAAAATATAAATATAGAAAAAAAAGATAACAGTTCATGTGTAAAATATTTTAGTGACAATATCCTTCCTATTTTTTTTCCACTGTCGGGTGTCACCACCCATTGGGTAGAGCCCGGGGCGGAACGCCCCCCCCCTGGCTAAACCACTGCTTGTATATTATAGATTATTCTAAGTTATACATTTTTAATATGAACATATGTTAATTTACTTTATTTAATCAGTTAAATACAGCTATCGAACCCGTATGTATTTAGTTTATTTAATTAAATGAAGACAATATTAGCGAAACTCAATGGAAAAACTAGAAACCAAAAAATCAAAAAAAAGATTGGCACGTCTGGGACTCGAACCCAGGACATTCGGCTTTCCCGGCCGCGACTCTACCAACTGAGCTATCCGATTATCATACTTTTCGACTAAGAACTACCAACATTATCTTCATTTTCTTGACGCATATTTTGTTGGCTGCAATCTTTATGTACGATTGCAAGATTAAAACCCGAACTAAATGCTATCTAGATAGTGCCTGGATAATTTTTATCCATTTTATTTGTAAGTTAATTTTTCTGGTCCTAGATTTTTATTAGGAAAGGAAACTTACCTGTTTCCTTCCGTTCGTTAAACCTTTTACCAAAAGAGTTTCAACGAGTTTATTCACTCTGGGTTAGCTGAAATCCGAAGCCGACCGACGGTTTACAACACGTGTCTTGATTCAGTGCTGCAGTGTTTTAACTTAAGAACTGGAAGGCAACATAATCTCTAGAGTTAACACATGACCTTATTCGGTCATTCCAGTTGTGACATTCCTTCCAGGGACCACATCTGTAAGCCTGAGCGGCGGGGTGAAAATTAACCAATCGCGTCCCTCGCCCTAAGGGAACGTACCCATACTACGTGACACGTTTAGGGGGGGGGGGGGTCTTCTAAATGTCACGCTCCATACAAATGAGCGGCGGGTTGCTTAGGATTTTGGTCACCGGGGGGGGGGGGGGGGGGGGGTGTTAAAAATTGCAAAAAGTTGGTCACGTAGTATGGGTACGTTCCCTAATTAGTAAGAGACGAATCAGCGGGAATAAGAAAGCATTCGAGATCAAAGAACTAATCAATATACGCTCGGAAATCTGCGTAAAAATTACAGTGAACCCGCGGTAATCCGGCCCCTAGCTAATCCGGCGCCCCCTGTAATCCGACACATCCGGATCAGAATATTATTCAGTTTGTCAAGCAAGATTACAAGAAAAACCTACTTCTGAGATCCATATCTAAGGACCAGCCTATGGAAAAAAACGTTAAAAGAACTCTAACTAACCAACTAACCATCACACCGTTTCCCCGCAGGGGTAGGCAGAGAGGACGGACCGCCAAACAACTCGGTCTTGGCACACAGTCTTTGCCTCACTCACATTCATACATCGTCTCATACATACTCTTCTATTATTCTGACTTTTGACATGGCCCGACTCAAGTATCTGATTCACTTGATCGTGCTATGTCTTCCTCGGGCGTCCCCGATTTCTTCTTCTATTCACAGAACCATTCCTTCCTTAAAAGAACTCAACATGAAAGATTTGGTTTTTGCTCTTTGTCAATCTTGGAACGCATTGCCGCCAGAAACACAGATTACTTCGGGAGATTTGGAGATCTGGTGTAGGTATTTATTTATTTATTTACACCCATTTAGGCTTTTATATACAAATATATATATAACAATATTTACGAAATTATACTAGTAAATAGTGCAGGAAATGACTGTTTACAACACTTGCACAAAAACAAATATAAAGCAAAAATACTATTGAATTCGATCCACACAGTACGCAGACACAAAATATTTAAAAAAAAATTCAAAATAATTTCTCTCCTTCAGCCGACAAAACACCACCAATATGCTAGTCAATTCAAACAGTTTCATCACAACATTCCCCTACTTGATGAAAAAAACTTCAATAAGATACGCTTATATATTAAAATTGATGTATTAAATATATCAACAACATCGGAGTATTTGTTTCCAAGCTGTTAAATCCGTCGCATAGGAGTGTTATATTGGGATATTGACGTAGAATTGCTACAATAATATGGTAGGTACTGTCTTGTGACTGATCTGCCTGGAGTATGAAAAGAGATTACATATAATAAATCAGGGGTGTCAAACATTGAATCAATGATTTATGTAGTATGAGGCGTAGTTTAAATAGATTCTTTGATTTGTAATTTGTCAGATTACAAGGTACTTTTGTTCAAAAAATTCCGGACTATAGAGGCTCTTAGGCAGTACTCTATAATCCGACAAATTCGATATTCCACATCGCCCTGCAAAACGTTTGTCGGATTACCGCGGGTCCGCTGTAAATGGTTTGTTACAACATAATATAGTTTATGTAAATCACATTTATATATGCACAATCTACATGTTTCGTGAACAATGTTCATTCATCGGGAGCAAATGTACAGTTTTTTTTTTGTAGAATTTTATGACACTTTCGTCAACATGAAGAGCAATGTGATGATTTTCGTTTTAGTACATTTTCGTAAATTACTCAATCTACGTATTCCTATACCACTGGAGTTACTGTTGCACAACGGCCGTGCAGTAGAGTGGCGTGAATTAGTTTCACAATGTGCTTTGTTTCACCGCGTGGCAATGATACTCACGGCACCGTGTAACTTATTCCTACAGTACTCTGGTGATAGATTCACCTGCAAACTGATTGTCAAACATAATATCACTGACTAGAATGCAAAATAGACGCACTGTATCACCTATGAAGCAAGGGCGGATCCAGCTTTGGCGCCAGGAGGGGGGTCACATAGCTCCAGGGGGGGGGGGGGGGTCAAAATAACAATCGTACCTACATATTGATGAGTAGAAAAATTAAGTTGATTATTAAGTTGTAGAAGAATACGAAATTATTTTTTTACTTTTTAGTGCATTTTTTGAAGTCGCTTTTTTGTTTTGTTAAAATTCTTGTTTATTTTTGATTTTTAGTGGATCTGAAGTATACTAACTAATTTGTCTGAATATGGGTAGACCTACTAAACGCGCTGCTCATATGAGACAGACATTAACTTGACCATAACGACGTTACGGTAGGTGACTCAAAGATGCGGATAGCCTGTAAAAGATTCGGCCGAGTATCGTTAATTTACTCCTAAGAATTGAAGAGTTCCATTACTTTGCCATGGATCTCATAATCAGAACCTAACCAAACCCTCATCAAACTACCATTGAAGTACATCGTTTCCAATAAAAAAAGAATCATCGAAATCGGTTGGCGTGATATTGAGTTATTCGTCCATTTGTCGCCCACATACTTAATGCAAATTTAAGACTTATATGATTTTCTCATGGATGCCATTATCAGAACTGGACCAAATTAAAATGGGACCACACGGAAAGCATCAGCTTTCAAATAAAATAAAAATCATCAATATCGGTTCACCCAGTCGAAAGTTCTGAGGTAACAAACATAAAAAAATACAGTCGAATTGAGAACCTTCTCCTTTTTGAAGTCGTTTAATAAATAAATACCGTGCTGCTAGAACGAGACGGAGTGCCCATCATGTGACCCGTGCTAGCTGAACCCAATTCCTCAGTCCCTAACAAATCCCTTTTTTTCATATTTATATCACTTATTTAATCAAATTATCAACATGGTTCGAAACTAATGATTTCTCCATCAGGATAAAATAAAAATTAACTAAAATAATCGGCCGGTCGGTGGCTGAGTTGGCATCGCGTTTGGGTCCCACTCAGGCGTCCCATGTTCGATTCCTCGGCTGGTTAAGTCCTCTATCTCGACACAAGCAACATTTCCGCTTACTGTGGTGGTAGTAGGAGATTTACAAATATTGTCGGGCTCCATATCTTATAACGGAACGTTTGTCTAGGTCTTGGCGGTACACGCATTTTCCCACCTATTGCGTGGCGGGCCGGATCGGAGAAAATGGTTAAGGGAGACCTTTTTACCTCTCCAGCCGAACTCTCTTGACCAATCGCCTTGTACCGCAGTGGGAGGGATGGACTCATACGCCCGTCACTCCTGAACCCATTGACCCCCAGATTCCTACCCACCCCTCACACCTTTTTTCCTTCCCAGAACTTCGTCTGTTTCCTTTACCTAAAAAGACTACTAAGCTAAAGTGAAGCTAATGAAAAAAAATGAATTTCCTGGTTATTCAGATCTCGTCACCAAACACGAATAAAACCATTTCAAGCTACGTTTCAAATCTGAATGGCGTTCTTACATCTGGACGATACTCTGAAACATGCAGCAAATATTCCTTATATAATTTTAAATAATCAAATTGTGAAATAACACTATTCAATCAAATAAAATTTACTTGCCTGGATTTGAACCCTCGACCTCCGGATTGCCAGTCAAGAGCCTTGCCCCTCGACTACGGAGATCGTCAACAATGTATTGTATAAAAAATGACGTGAACTCTGAGTTAAATTATCCGCGTATTATTTTTTGACTAAATAGCCATTTAAATGCATTGTTTTACGTTTCCAGACTCTGAAAAATAAATGCTCCTCATAAATAAAGTATGTTTATTAAGGATGTCCAACGCATCTGGATATTTACAATAGTCAAAAATGAAGTGTTTTTATACTTCATATTATAATGGTATCATTTAAAATGTAAATAAATACATAATACCCCAGATATGTTCCCATAATCAAGGGTAAACCTTCTAAACAGGTAAACAACTCGCTGTGATGACGTATATTATTTTATATTTTAACACCTCTAATATATAACAGTGTTGCCATAGATGTGCTATCTGCAGTTTTTACTAGGTGGGACCGCGCTTCCAGGTGTCGCCGATATTGTTTACGAATTTTAACAAAAAACTAAATGAACGAACAACTAACGAATAAACCAAACGAACGTTAAACTAAATGAATGAATTCTTTCCGCATTCAAACTATATTGTTAACCAATACTAATGCACACCTTCAAAAAATAAACGAAATGAACAAATTCTTTTCGTATGCTGATTAGGTCGTAGTCCGCTGACAGTTGCGCGGACATCATAGCATATCTCTTTTGTATTTGAATATATGCATCAACAATATGAACTTTTGAATGAAAAAAATTTTAGCCTGGGGGAAATACTTCTTGAACATCAGTATGCATTTACAATATCTCGTTATCGTATTGGACCTGTGCCGCACACAGCTAAAAAGATAAAAGATCAGGTTCCCAATGGGAACATATGGCGAGCAATATGCTGAAATAGGCCAAGCCAAATAATCTTTCATCTTTTACAGTTGCGTGTGGCTTCAGTGGCGTATAGAAAGACCTAGACACTAAAATTCGGGGCATTCCACGAGCAACATATGAAAGAAAATAACAGACCGCGTTCATGTATACAATACTTTGGTGACAATATCCTTCGTGAATTTTTTTCCCACGGTCCACGGTCGAGTTTCACCCCCCTGTCGGGTGGCACCCGGGGCGGAGCGCCCCCCACTCGCTACGCTACTGTGTGGCTTATTGATATATATACATGTGGATGATTTTATCTTTTAGTTAAAGGATCTTGATTGCGATATGATTAAACTGGGTTTTAACGGTGTATGTGTATTAACTGTGAATCTGTGTATATATTGTGTGAAACACCTGACTGTATAAATTGTACATATTTAAAATATATCCACAAGCTCCTCCATCCACAAGCAAATGCTTTTAATGGAGGAAAAGTAACACTGTAACATGTACCATTTTTTAAGATAAATAAATAAAATTATTTAAAAAAAATGATTAATTTTTTTTTTTTTGCCGGCAACCCGGGCGTTTATTGTTTTAAATTATCTTATATAAACATGTAAGTAACCCGCCTCACTAGACTAAGTCTGTTCTGAGACGGGTACAAATAATGGTAAATATGGCCAGTAATATGCTGAAATAGGCCAAGCCAAATGATCTTTGATCTTTTACAACTGTGTGTGGCTTATCTTTTACATTAATAAAATATGAATAAATCGCATAACTTTAATTCAAGTACACTAACCACTGTAAAATATATATTTTTTATATTTTTATTTATTGTTATCAAGTTTAATTTGTAGAACTCCATTTTAATTTTTATTTCTTTTATACAGTTTGATAATCCCTTCAGACGACAAAACAGCTGTCACGTGTGATAATAATTACACAGCAGAACTTGTTTATAAATTAACTCTTTTTATTAATTTAATAATAATATTATTGAATAAATAAAATAAAATTATTGGAATTGTGGAAGAATTTTTTTCTCCCTCATTTCAAGCATCTGAAAAAAGTTAATTAAATTATTATTTCATTGAAAATAAAGTTCAACAAAGTAAGATAGATAACAATAAAAAAACGCATTTAAATTGTATGGTGTTTTTTTTTCAAAAACATATTTTTTTCTTATTACTCAAAAGAAAATAATGTAATTATTGTTTTTAATACAGCATTGTACATAATTTAATTCGGTACCGATATTTTCTTACTTCATGTTTTTTTCATTTTAATTTTTGTATATGGCAACACTGATACATACATTGTGTACTAACTTAACTCATTTGTTACGATTGAATCTGAATCTATCAGTCTTTCATTGACAGTGAAGGTGACGGCACGTGTTTCGGGACCGCTGAATTCGCACGAGTATTGTTGTTTTCTTCGTTGACAGATTATTTGAAAGTGAAGTGTGGTTATTCCAAGAAACTTGGTGTTTTCAATAGTTTCGTGTGAGTTTAATTTTAAAACAGTTCTTAAAAGTTTTAAAGTGTTTCCTTAAGGGGAACGGCTGTGCGACATTTTTCATACAAAACTAAGGTTTGAATTTTAATCCAAAATATTCAACCAAACCTAATCATTATTTTTTAAATCAAAAGTGGTAGCAAGTATCTAGTGCGGATATATGCTACTTTATTTATTTGCGTTTTAAATTATAATATAAAGACCATTAAATAATTCATTTTTGTTTATTTTAGTGGCAACCTTGGCATTTATTTGTGAGTTAATCGTAATTACTAAAAAAATAATCTTGCCCTTACTACTGCAAACATGTAATGAAATATAATAAATAAAACATAATAAAAAAAAGTTTTGGTAAATTATCGACAAGCCGCCGCATGCCGCTACACTTTAAATAGGCATACAATTTGAAAATTAAACTACTTATAAACTTAAGTACAACAAGAACCATCGGTTTCAGTCGAGATAGACGGGAAAATATGCATTAAAATAAGATTTTCATTCAAAGTTTAAAAATTACCATCTCCATTACGGCCATGTTTTTTTGTATGGATTTGACATTTGTGAAGTTTCGTTTCAAACTAAAAACGCATGAATTACTTAATTTACCTAAACTAAGAACCTAATAACCTATTTTGTGTTCGTAAATAGTTGTTTCTTGTAATAATTGTTGAAATGAAGTATAATTTCCGTAATCTGTGCATAAAAATGCGGCGGCTTATCGATAAATTAATAAAGTTTTTTTAAATGAGATATTTTGATTTATCCAAAGTAAATCGGTCATTGGTAATTTATATTTATGGCCATCAAAATGCGTTTCTTAATAATAATAATAATACCTTATAATAATATATGGATGACTTGTATAGCGCTGTTTTTGTGAAAAATAACCTCAAGGGCGCTGTACAAACTTACTGCTAACTAAAAATAGACAAACCATTATAACAACTTGTAGCTAAAAATTGAATCCACCGATACTAAACTATATGTACATTGATTTGACCAATGACCGCAATGCTTCGAAAAAATGTACTACTGTACGGGCAGAAAATATACAGGACCATGCTTACCAAATTTAATTACTTTAAATTTAATTAATTAATTATTTCTCCCGTTTTCATCTACTGGGACTTGATACGTTAAAAGAAAGAAGAATTTGTTCGGACTTATTTTATTTATTTAAAATTGTTAATAACTTGTTGGACTCCTCTGAACTTCTTTCGTTAATAAGTTTTTATGTACCGAATAGATCAGTTCGTCACAAATTACCTTACCATTGTGATAATACAGGTTCTAACGCGCTGAATTATATTCCATAATAAATCGCGTGCATATACTTGGTAATAAATATGTTGTTGATGATGTGATAAATATTGAAGGATTATCAACATACAAACATTATTTAATTAAAGCTGTTTGTCAGCGCTTCTCAGTTGGATTATAATCAATATACTTTGAATATTTATATTCTTCATCAATGTTTCTTACAGAATTTTATTTTTTTTTTCTTCAAAACATCTTGTATACAAGTATATGAGATTTTCTTTTTCTTATATTTGTATTTATAATAGCTTACTATTTGTACTTGTGCTGTCACTTCATTGTGTACTTTTTATTGTTTTTTTTTAAATGAATATTTTTCAAATTAATAAATAACGTTGTATTAACCACTTAATTATTTACAAAAACCGACATGTTTCGTCAGCAAAGCTGACTTCCTCAGGGTTTTGACAGAACTAATTTTTTAAAAATAGACATAAATAGGTAATAGAGAAAAATAATAGACATAAACAATAATAAAATTTGAAAGAAAATAATGTAGTAATTTTTAAATTTTTTAAAAATTTAAATTTTTTTTTAATTGTTCTATATTGCCCCTCGTCCCTTACACATTATTTTCTTTCAAATTTTATTATTGTTTATGTCTATTATTTTTCTCTATTACCTATTTATGTCTATTTAAAAAAAATAGTTCTGTCAAAACCCTGAGGAAGTCAGCTTTGCTGACGAAACATGTCGGTTTTTGTAAATAATTAAGTGGTTAATACAACGTTATTTATTAATTTGAATTTAAAATGTTACCACAAAATAATTTTGCACTAGTAGAAGAAGTGAATATTTTTGTTTCTTAACGTTTATATTCTGTATCCATTTCAAATTGTTGAATTCCTATATAAAAGCCGTTAATCGGCGTTAATTCATAATAAATAAATAAAATTATTATTTTTTAAGTTTTATGTTTCGTCATAAACATTTATTTACATAATTATTATTAACTCACAAATAATTGCCAAAGCTTCTAAAATCATACAAATTTAATTCTTTAAATGACTTATATTTTGTAATTTAAAACACAAATAAATAAAATATTGCATATCCGTATTTGCATATCTTATCCGTACATATCGTATTTGCTGTGCCTTGTGATTAAAAAATAATTATGTATTCACTTTAGTGGGGAATTTTGAACTCAAATCCAAAATTAAATTTTGTATGAAAAGGGTCGCGCAGCCGTTCCTCTTAAGACATTCATAACTAAATAATAACATTTATTTGCTTGGCAACGATACCGTTAATCCTCATTACTGGGTACCATTAATAGGGGAAACTTTTGGAAATACCGCCCATAGCCGGGTACCGAGAAGTGTTGGGTTTAACTGTACGGTCCTATTAATGTTGATTGGATTCCTGTAAATTTAAATCGACTCAGCAATTAGGCTGGCTATTTTGGCTTTCCCAGTACTTTAGGCTTAAGTACCAAATAAATAGCCAGTATTTAGGACCCTTATAACATTTTTGAATGTAACAAAGTTTTTTTTTTTTCATTAGCCCCACACAGGAGGTATTGAGGAAAATAATTTCCCTCAGGGCCTATTTCATCTTTGGGGATGCTGTGTGGAGGGTTTTTTTTAAAGGAAAAGAAGTTCTGGGAGTGAAATATGTATGAAGGGTGGGTAAAATCTGAGGGTTAGTATGTCCAGGAGTGGCGGACGTGTGAATTCATCCCTTCAACTGCGGTGCAAGGCGATGGGTTGAAGGATTCTGGCAGGAGCGTTCAAAAGACCTCCTCAACCAGTCTCTCGATCCGGCCCGCCACGCAGCAGATGGGTAGACACATCGGCCACCAAGACCTTGACAAACCACTGCTAAGTCACCAAACGTAGCGAACCACTTGGGGTGACCTATTATTATTTTTACTTTAGGGAAATGGCAGAGGTGTTGGTAATTCAGTAAATGGTTCCCGGGGCGGCGGTACAAATAATTTAAATGTCCATTTTAATCTACATAACTAACTAACTAACTAACCATCACGCCGTTTCCCCGCAGGGGTAGGCAGAGAGGACGGACCGCCAAACATCCCGGTCTTGGCACACATTCCTTGCCTCGTTTACATTCATGCAACGTCTCATACATTCTCTTCTATTATTCTGACTCTTGACATGACCCGACTCAAGTATCTGATTCACTTGGTCGTGCCATGTCTTTCTTGGGCGTCCTCGACTTCTTCTACCTTTCACATTTGCGTCGTATATTCTCCTTACACTCCTTTCCTCGTTCATTCGCTCTACATGCCCAAACCATCGGAGCGTTCCTTTCTTGATCTTACTCATCACGCTTACATCAGCCTTGCGTTCTTTGCGGATTTCCACATTTCTCACACGATCATACATGGTTTTACCACACATACGCCTCAGGGATCTCATTTCTACAGCGTTCAGTCTACTTTCATCCTTCCTCTGCCAGTTCCATGCCTCACTGCCATACATCAGGGTAGGTACCAGTACTCCATTATGGACGGCTAGTTTCGCGTCTTTGGACATTACTTAATCTACATTTTGCAGTGAATTGAATCGCCGGCTATCAAAATTAACAAATGTGTTTTTTGTTATCGTTGATTGAGAAATTCTGATAAATTTTCCTAGAATAATTAATAAAGAAATGATAAGAATTTGATAAAATTGGTTTGGTGTTAACTGTTTTCCGTTACACATTATAAATTTGTATTTACAACCAGGTTTCGCACTAGTTTTCTTGTTTTTATTGGACTTTGAACAAACAGTACGATGTGCAGTCGTATTTGTTAAAAGTCAAATGAGTATGGGAAGGCTGATAGAGATATTGAAAGAAGGGTGAATGCAGGTAACTCTATTAATGGAGGACTGAACGCTGTTGGCACCAACAAAAAACTGTCCAAAGACGCGAAACTAGCCGTCCATAATGGAGTACTGGTACCTACCCTGATGTATGGCAGGAACTGGCAGAGGAAGGATGAAAGTAGACTGAACGCTGTAGAAATGAGATCCCTGGGGCGTACGTGTGGTAAAACCATGTATGATCGTGTGAGAAATGTGGACCGCAAAGAATGCAAGGCTGATGTAAGCGTAATGAGTAAGATCAAGAAAGGAACGCTCCGATGGTTTGGGCATGTAAGGAGAATATATATGACGCAAATGTGAAAGGTAGAAGAAGTCGAGGACGCCCAAGAAAGACATGGAACGACCAAGTGAATCAGATACTTGAGTCGGGCCATGTCAAGAGTCAGAATAATAGAAGAGCATGTATCTGACGTTGTATGAATGTAAACGAGGCAAGGAATGTTGTTAAAGATCGAGTTGTTTGGCGGTCCGTCCTCTCTGCCTACCCCTGCGGAGAAACAGCGTGATGGTTAGTTAGTTAGTTAGCTAGTATTTCAAATCTCCACAGGTCATGATGGAACGCCGTTACAATCTTAAAATATTTGCGTTGAACTTATCGCTGATAATAACCAATCTCCGATAAGGAAAAGAATACTTAAATTTTACAAATTATTTTTATTTTTCCACAGATAAAAGACACTTACAATTTACTCAACTTGTGTTGTGAAAAGTGATTATGACCATTGAATAAACTGTTAAAGTGAAAATGTTGTGTGTTCAAAACTATACACAGGAATTAGGATCAAAAAACATGGCCCCACCGGTACCTCTGCGGAGAAAGGTTTGTTGATCATTGGTAATTTTTTACTTGCGTTTTTTCGTAATTTAATCATGTGAAATTGTCTAATATTTCAGCGTTGTTTTTTCCTGAATATTGCCGTTTATTGCACACAGTCATTTAACGATATCAAAACACGGCATTTGTCGTGGATATTGTACGTTATTCTTTAGATATCATTGTGTAGTGTAACCGTAAATATTGAATAATAAAATAAATAATATTGTAAGTATACGGTGTCCAGACACGCGCAGTGCAAGCAGGAAACAAAGAGTATAATGAATCTACATTTATAGTACATTTTGTTTGTATAACTTTTTAAAAATGTTACCTTTCGTTTTCGAGTAAAATGAGTCCAAAGTTTGAAATTTGTAGTTTAAATTATTACCTTCTTTAAATAAAGATAACTTAAAGTCCGTCAAATTATGGGTAATTCCAGGCGGACCTCAACTTACGTAGGTTTTGATATCTCCAATTTGTGCACCCGAAAGGGCTAGATAAGGTGTAAAGATATTGTGAATCGTATGTAACATTTTTTTTAAATTCGTTTGTTAATACCTCTGTTGGCCGCCTGCACAGTTTCTGGATATGAGCGTATTTTTACACTTATTTACCCAAATTATTCCAATTTCTGTCGGCAAAGGATGTATTTATTTGCATGAAATGTGTTACGTCCTTGAAAAGATTGATTAAGACATTGGCAGAATGCTGATTCCCTCCGAATTATGTGTCCCGGAAAATAGCGGTCCGAGGCAATTAACCCTTAGATCAGCAACTTCGTCTGCTAAAGGCAGACTAATAGAACCTAAACGAAAGCCAAATACTATGTTTGGAGATCGTGCTTTCGGAGTATCTGGGCCTAAGGCTTGGAATAAACTCCCTCCGGAATTAAGATGCATAACAAGCCCAACAGAGTTTCGGTCCAAACTAAAAACCTAACTTTTTAGGATCTCATACCCTTAATTTAAATATACTTTCTGAGAGTATCATACTGGTATTGCCTATCTCACTTTTTATCTGTCTTAATCACACTTTTCTTACTGAATTAAAATTACTCGAGTCCTTACACATCAATCTGTCTCTTGACGAATCACATTTAGGAAGATCAAATCCTTATAGGTACTACTGATTCACCCACCATTAAATTTTGCTTTTACTTTCCAAAATGCACTCATCAAAGAATACATTACATATTAATATTAAAATATTTTTCAGGATTAAATAACATGTGTTCCAATTATGTCCTCTGCGTGCAAACTCTTTCCAAATTTCTTTAAATGAACAATATACAGTGTTAATTTCAAACGACCTCCCAGGTAAGTATGGTCCTGTTTTCATTAATTTTTAGGCAGCATCGCATTCATTAGTCAAAATATTGTACATATATTTTCGTATCGGTGATCAATGAACCGGTGTATGCAATTTTTAGCCCTAAGTTGTTTTTAATTCTTTGTCTAGCTTGTAGTTTTTTTTAGATTTTTAGAAATGTATTATAAGTTTGTACAGCGCCCTTGAGGTGATTTTTCACAAAAACGGCGCTATATAAATCATCCAAGTATTATTATTATTATTATGATTTAACGAGAACTGGAAGAAGGCATTTCATTTGACAAGATTCCCCTGTATTTTATCAAACGGATTTCAATATTTGGAGCATATATACCAGGTGGGAATGCTGTCCTTTTTCTAACAGTAATTCAATGGATGCTCCGGGGAACTAGCGTCGTTGATCACTGTAGCACTAGTGCATAGTTGGGAAACACACTAAACGTGCGCCCAACATTTGTACACGGTTGACATTTTGTCGATCTTTAACGCTTAATGATTTGCCGGCCTCGGTGTTTCCTGCCCCCTACAACAAGCGTCTCTTCAAGACCCATGACCACTCCTTCCCCCTTCAAAAAGCATCCTCAGTGTTCACATAGGCCCCTAGGGAAATTATTTTATGTTTAGGCCTGAAAAAAGAACTGAATGTGGCGGTAACTTCCGGAGATAATGGTACAATGGCATCTCAAATTCAGGACGTATTCTGAGGCTGAAGGAAGAAGGGGAAAATAGTGATGTTGGGAAGTACCTATCTGGTCACGTAACATGGCTAAAGCCATTTTGCGGCTTTCGATTCTGAATGGCAGTGTTTCACCAAAGCTATTCTGATAAGTCAACCACCTGGAAGTTAGTATTTATTCTTCTTCTTCTTTCGTTTGGTGGGGGGTCAGATGGGGACTCTAGGTCTGCGAGTCTCAGGCGTTGCCTTGGGGACCTCATCAATCCTTCCGAGGAATGAATTGAGCGGGCATTCGTTGACCGCATGTTCGGTGGTCTGCAACGCACCGCATTCACACGTCGCCGGCTCTTGAGGCCTCATCTATACATCATAAGGGCACAACGGCTATGGGCTCATCTTATCCTATTGATGGCGGACCAGAGTTTGCGAGGCAATGAGAACCCAGGCTAACTCTCAAGGAGGTCTTGTACGAGATGGTCATAGTTTCATTTATTTGTAGTATTTATTGGTAACTAATGATGTTTGTTTTGTCTTTTCAGAGAGGCAGCAGCGCCAGTGGTCGGGCAGAGCAAAGTTCCTGTAGCGAAGGTTCCCTGCTCAGCGCTGGCAGCTCGGACCCTGAAGACGAAAGCAGATCTTCCAGGGGCGACCTGACCCAGTCCACCCTTGACACCAGCGGTGAGTACCCCACCCCTACCTTTCATTGACCGGTCGTGGGTACAATTCCTCTGCTAGCTAAGTTCTCCTTCATTGCAAAAGCAACGTCATCCGCTATATTGTATCTACCTAGTGCTAAATAATTTCGTATAATTTCGATACTATTGATATTACTATTTTTATACTAGTATAATTTCGTTAATATTGTTATATATATGTATGTAAAAGCCTAAATAGGTGTAAATAAATAAATAAATAAATATTATTAGCTTATTCATAACCCAGGAAATTTTGTCTTTCATTTTAAGAGAATACAAAAAATAGAAATCAAAACTTGTCATCTGTCCGAACTAGCCGATCATTGTAACCCGCTCAAGAACCACCATTGCGCGATCAGGTTATCTTTTTAAAAAGATTCGATCGTTTAACGAGCGACCACAGAAGTATGAATTTTGTCGACCGGGCACATCGAATCTCGTTATCGCGACCAACAAATTGATATGGTAGTTACCTGAAATTCTAAATGCGCTATCATTTAGGTACCTACCATCTATCTACGGCACACGAAAGTACCGAAGTAACTGTACTGGTTTTGGGATATGTCGGGTACTTTCAACTAAACGGCAACTTAATGCAACGATCTCTCTTGTCTACGGCATTTTTTCCTGTTCAAGAACCTGATCAATGAGCGGGTTCTCTCGACCCGATCACTTCGCTAGTGGGTTGTGAGCGACCCAGATCGTGCGAGATGATCGATCTACCGACCTACGAGTACCAAGCTTTAATCCGATAGATAAATTATTGCATCCTCCATCCAAATAAGGTATGTTGCGAGGCTGAAGGGAGTAGGAAGAAGATGGAGAAGAGTAAGACCTGACTGTTCAGATCTGGTATCCAAGCACGGTTAAAGCCATTTCAATCAACATTTCGATTCTGAATCCAGTATGAGATTAGCTACTAAGGCAAAAAATACAAAAATGCTGCTAACTGCATTGGAAATATGCCATGGCTCTGTGTGCAATCACGATACAAAAAGTTCAGGAACAAGTAAAAACAATATTAGTACTAAAACCACGGCAAAACGGTTAGGTACAATTAACGGTGTACACTTTCACTTGCATTTAATCTACGGAAACGAAAGCATCTACAAACCGCAGGCCGAAGAATTATATTATACCTATGATGTGATACTATATTTTATATATTGATAACTGTCGACCTGTTCTGTGCGATCCCGTTTTGTTCAAAACAAAAGCTTAACCAAAAGTTAATTAATATAGAAATTATGAGTATTACGACATTGTCTTGCAGTTGGAATATTTGGTGGTCAAACCTACTTATTTCTTAGTAATACTTGGATAATACCACAGTGCCATCCAGGAAAATATCGACAGAAGGGCGGCTAACATAACGCATGTAGCATGTAACTGTTTTTTTTACCAATTTTCTTATTACTCCATTATTCAAAATACGTGTTTATTTTTTCACCCGTAGCAAACACTTCGTCGGTATGCAAAATTATAATAATAACAATAAAATAACGTTCTTTGAATACCACTTTGTTATATATCTTTTTAACCAAACGGTTTCGGTTCAACCTGAATCTTTATCAGGAGTGTATAAAACCATATTGTAGCATGCGACTGTTTTTTTTTACCAATTTTCTTATTGTATCTGCAGTCTTAACCATTATTCAGAATACGTGTTTATTTTTTCACCTGTAGCAAACACTTCGTCGGTATGCAAAATTATAATTATAATAACAATAAAATAACGTTCTTTGAATACCTTTTTATTATATATATCTTTTTAACCAAACGGTTTCGGTTCAACCTGAACCTTTATCAGGGGTGTATAAAAACATATTGATTGGTTAATGTATTAAAGATACATAAAAATCAGTGTGTGCAATTCACGCGCGGTAGAAGTGAAATCTTCAGAAAACTTATGTAGACAAGAGTGGGGAGGCTACGAAGTAACGCACAAAGAGGAGACCGATAGGCTACGAAGCACCACACAAAGAGGAGACCGATTAGTCTATCTCAATCTCTCGCAGGCTAAATTCTGTAGATGTATGTGTTTATCTCTTTTTAGTGTCGCTATTTTTTGTTTTATAGAGTTTCAAATCACAACGGTACTTGAACTTTTCACTTCAACAACTTATAATTTTTTAGAACAACAAAACGAAGTGTTCAAATATATGTATAATATATAATGTTATAAATCGGAAGAAATTCGGAATACCGTGTCTTTAATCGCCCACTTACAATTTTTAATAAAATAACTACTTTTAAACAATGGCAGTAGGTATTTGGTGAACAATTCGTTCGATCACCAAATTCAGGCACCGATTACGGCATTAAGAGGGCATTACCAGAGAAAGCCGGAAATACGTCATTTTCAAAAAAGTTTTTAGGCGTATTGACTCTTTTCCACAAAAAATTATAAATGGATTTCGAAAGATTGTTCTTTTATCTAGCATTCGTATGTAATAAATTTTTAGAATTTTTAGTATAATAAGGTTATTCCATAGGTCGTTGGCAGATTTGTTAAATTTTCAAAAAAGTTTTTGTATTATACCACACCCATTTCAAATAATGTAATCACGCAGTAAAATAAATCAATACATTATCTAGCAGAGTTATGTATTAGAATTTTAATTTTAGTTTCAATAAAATCATTAAAAAATATGTACGTACATGTGTTTCTTGACGAAAATTGGTCCATTTGTGTATTTATTTGCGCACTTACAAACTAATATATTTCAGATTTTTTTAACATTCTTATTAAATTTAGACATTATTGAAAAATGATAAATACTTATAATCAAAAAATAACTACAAAAAGTACACTATTTTAATAGTTTTATCATCACGCCTTTCAGCATTTTTGGATGAAGGTATAAATTAAAGCTAATTTGGATTGAAATAAATTCGATATTGAGTTATAATTTAAAAAAGCTGGTACGGAGAATAATTAATCTTTCTCATTGTAACCGCCCTGCACGATCGGAAGAACAACTTTCGACGAAATGTTGTTATGTTGCTTGCTAGGTAGTTTCTTATGTGGGCGATTGCCAAATATAAACACAGTTTGTGTGGGTGTTCAAATAATATACCATCCGGAACTTTGCAGAATCCTGCGCGCCAATACTCGGTTCCCGAGTAATGTTCTGGATGTAGGAGAGCATGACACAATCTCTGAGCGTGGGCACAATGGTATGCATGATATGATGGTTCGGGTGTTAATTGAAAGATGATGTTCAGAAAAATATAGCGTCGTATATATTGATCATATTAACAGTATTACAAATATGTTTAAATTAAACTTACCCCCAGGGATCGGTCGATGGTTTAAAATCTTTCTAAGCTAACTAACATTTATATAACCGTGTACGGGCGTGTGTGAGCGGGAAGCCTCCATCAAACCGGTGAGGATCCGATCTCGTCAGACCCAGCTGGAACCATCAGGATCTCCGTCCGGAAAGGGTGCCCTGGAGACGGGTCCAGCGTCTCCAGCACAGGGTGGCTGATCTCAGCGCATTGAGTTCCCATCCATGACAATGTGGGAGCTCCACGGGCGGATGGCCTTGGCTGGTGCAGTCCAGAGCGCGTTGTTATGTTTATACAACTCCCGTATGTAAAATAAGGCCTGGATAGCGCCCCGGGAGTATTATGCTTCCTTGGCAGCATGCGCGGTTTCACAACATCGCGCGATGGCAACGATTTGCGGTAGTAAATTATTTAATTTTACATTGCACGCGCGGACCTTTGCGGTCATTTAATCTGGCATAACACTCGATTAAACTTTATATTTATTCGGTTGAAACTTCACCCATCATTGTGGAAATACTATTCTTACATTTCCTATACGTTCACCCGTCTGGGTTTAATGTAAATTATAATTAATTGACTGTGCCAACATTTCAACGATTGCCCGTCGGTGAAACGATTCCAGAGTGAAAACCAAACCGGAGCCGGAAACCATAGATTCCCGTTGCCTGCCCGTATTCTTAATCACTTTACGAAAATTAAAACAACAATGGTTCTTGTTGTGAAGAGGTGTTAGAAAAATAATAACTCTAAATAAGAGTTAACACCACTTCATAACAATGTGGATTTTCGTCCGCTGGCTGGTTAAACGCTCTTAAGATGTAGTCCATTCAGCGGAGCGCGACAAGCGAAGTGTGCGAGATGATCTGGTTGTGAATTACGATACTGACTCCGAAACCAGTCCACTATTGTGCCATTGTTATGCGTGCTCTCTACTCGTCAATTAGTGATTAGTCGGCAATGTGGGCAACCGAGCAGCGAAATCTGACGTCTTTCTATTCGATCCGTTTACTATTAAATTTTGTAATTTTTTTTTCTATTTTGCTATGTTTTTTTATGGCGCATTAAAATTACAGTGAGCTCGCAATTAAGCTCCATTCGCGTTACGTGTTTTTTTTAGCGCGATGCTTTTTTCGTTATCACTCATTTTAATGATGGATCTTGCCGTAACATTGCAAGAACCATCATTAAATTGGGCGATGACAAAAAATCAGCATTTTGTTTTGGCAATTGCCACCCTATCCAGCATCTGATACAACATGGGTCTCATCAAGATCCAGTTTTAATTCTTCCTTTTTACAAATAGACCCTTCACACAGAATCCCTAAGTTGACGTAGGCCTCCTGTGTGGAGTTGACGTAAAATAATCAAGGGTTTATATAATTAAATGTTTTTATAAACCCGTCCGGGATTTTATTACCTATTACATATTTTTTAGACTTTATAAGGAATCAAATTTTTGGGATAATCGATTTTATGACCTATTTGAGGTGCATTTTGTGAGTGAGTTAATTTTAAATAATGATAATAATATTTTGATGATTTGTGTAGCGCCGTTTTAGAAAAACCACCTCAAGGGCGCTGTACAAATTTATGATCTTCTTCTTCCTTGCACTGTCCCAACTCATTGCCTAGGTAGGCTGTTGGGGTCGGCTCCTCTCGTTCTCTATCTTCTTCGGATCTGGGTTTCGCTTTCATCCAGGCCGTTTAGAGCTATCCAGGAGTTCTTTGGTCTTCCTCTGGATGACTATCGAAGCTCTATAGACATTGCCTGCTTCACTGTGTGGTCTGGTGGTCTCCGTCTTATGTGCCCATACCATTACAACTGTCGTTCCTCCAGCTTACTATATATGTCCGTTACACCCATCTACCACGTATTCGTGAACTTTCCACCATATCTTTTAGTGATACTCCCGCCGCCATCTAAGCATTCACATTTCTGCTATTTCGAGTTGCCTAGGGTAGGAGTTGTACATGGTCCAGTATTCGAAGCCATACGTTATCGCGGGTCTATTCAAATTTATCATATACTAGCTGGTTCCTGGCATGCGTTGCTATGCCATTTAATAAAGAAATTATTCCTCCCTGCGTGTCCTTTCCCATTCGTCCCGTTCCTCTTCCTCCTCCCCTTCCTCTCCCGCGTCCCCTTCCCCTCTTGCGTTCACACTCCATCTCCTCCACCTTTCCTCTCCCCACTCCACTATCCCCCTTCCCCCGTCCTGTGAATCCCCCTCCACCCTCCCACCTCCCGCATTCCATGCATTCAGTCCCGGTACATTCAGTTTTCAAACAGCTCGCGTGCCACCTGTTGTAATTTTTTTATACAAATTTCATAATGCCGAAGCTCACCAGTAGTTTTATACAAACCTTGTCCTGACAATAACGAACACACAAAAAAAAGAATTATCCGATTTCGTGCAGTCGTTCGGAAGTTATGCGCGTACATACATTTCGGCGATTCATTTTTATTTATATGGATAGATAGATAGATAGATAGATAGATAGATTTCTACAATGCTCTATCTTAAATATTGACAAGTTTCTATAGCGTATTTTGTTCGGCTTTTGGGTTGAATGTATTATTTACATATGATTTTGACGCATTAATTTCTTTATTAACCATCCACAGGATTAGCTGATTTTTTTATTAGAAACAATATATATTATTTTAACTTCAATCAACAGTTAAAAAAATATTTTTACTATCAAATGAATTATTGTAATGACTCAAGTCAATCTCGGAGAGCGGTTCATAGAAATGCTAAGTCAAACTGACAACGCATTTGTTGTAAGAAGTCTCTCCAAAACTCGCCAGATAGCCGCGCCAAAAAGTCTCACCACATCATTTTTGCTTATCTCACAAATATGGCTTTACCTTGACAGGTTGATACGAGAATCTCTCTCAAGGTAACATTTTACGCACTGATTTTGATTATTACAATGCAAGGTTTTAAAGTTTTTACTCAAGTAGTTGACAGAAAACGTAGATAAGTGAAATCTTTAGTGCCAGTACGGTTTTGATTATCACCACCTGATTTCGTTTAGCTATCAATTCGCTCTCCCCACAATCTATTACTTTGCACCTAGATGGTTGATGATTGCCACTAAGTACGATGTTATTCAGTTAAGAAAGATATATTTTTAAATAATCATCGATGGCGAAATAAGACAACAAATATTACTAAATTTTGATTTTCATATCTTTAAAGATTTTGATTTCCGACCTTTGTTTATTTGTTTGTTTTATAAACAACGACGGAGACATTATTAATATTTAAATTATGATTAGTGCTACTCTTTGCATATTGTCTGTTGTTGTTTTTTTTATTATTTTTCTTTATTTGTAAGTAAGCCGCTTGAAGATATGATTAAAATGTATCCGGGAGTTTTTTTTGTCGGTGACGAATGTCGAACGAAAATGTCGTATGTGGTATTTTACCTCCCGTCTGAATAGGGATTTATTTTATTTTATTATATATTAATTCCGTCTCAATTGCTTCCAACTAGTCCTGGGTCGGTCGTGAATAACCCGCTCATTGAAACCCGCTCACGGACCACCAAAGAGCGAGCGGGTCATTTTTTCGTCAGCACCCGGGTCTCGCGACCCACTTCTCGCAACCGCTCTACTACTGCATCCTGGGTTTCGGGTGCGAATGTGGCGAGGCGAGCGACGATAGATAGATGTATGAGAGAGCGAACGGTTTATCAACACCCGGGTTTCGCCACCCGCTCTCTCGACTCAGGTAGTAGAAAGTAGCTGGGTGAAGCGTAATCGAGTTTCATATTTTGTGTCGCAAAAAGAGCGGGTCTTCGCGACCCGCTCGTGACGCCAGTGTGTCGTGAGCGACCCGGGTCGTGTAAAACGATCGATCGACCCAGGACTACTTCCATCCGTCTGAAGCCATTGTTACTGGGTATGGAATCCCCGATTGGGGTATGTTGTGTCGTTGTGAAGCTGAAGGTAGTGGGGAGGGGAAGCAGATATGGAAGAGGAAGGTGAGTTATAGTCAAACAGAAACTAAGTGAACGGTCAAAGTCCACAGTCAGTAATAAAATTTACAGGTAAAGCAACACGAGAAGGTTCACGACTTAAAATTAATTTTACTAAACAAAATGTTTTTATTATGTTCGGGACTGAATTTAAGTCTGAATAAGGATTGAATGAAAATGTGTAGGTGTTTAAAAATACCTACAGGGTGTCCGGTAACTCATATTACATAAATATTTCAGAATCAAGAAAATTCTTAGACAGGTTTTATCAGATGCTAATTAATAAAGCGGTAACCAATTTATGAGATATTTAAATTTTAATAATATATATTTGATTTTTACTCCCGGCTGGGATTTTACAAATTTATTTTTTTAAAGACAACAATACCTAAATGTGCACATCAACATAAAACAACATATTTTTTACAATACAATGAACTTGTTACATCGGTAAATTTTTATTTGTGATTAAAAAATATTTATTTTACATTCCAATTACAGAGGGTTCTTCGACGAATGTCACAAACTGATTTTCAAACCAATTTTTGAAGACTTTGGAATTCATTTCAGAATGGTGATCTGTATTAGACAACCTTTTTCGTACGGAATATAAATTTACTCCCCGTGATAAAACAGGTTTTTGCTGAACCACAATGCAAAATGATCAGCCGGCTTCCTTTTCCAACTGGCACTTTTAAACCCCCATTGCCCTCACTATTTTGCCACATGTGTGTAATCGAGTGATTTTGATTCACCCAAGTCTCGTCCAAATAGACTATTTGCCGTCCGTCGCTAGTTCATTTTCATTTTGATTCATTTTCCTCAAAAAGTCCACACGCGCCGTAGCAATGGCTAATCTTCCCATTAAATACTTTCTTCCATCTTTGCGTATTTTGAATTTTAAACCAATATCATGCAAAATACATCGCAATGACTCATGAGATCCAAAAAAAATATTTTATCCACCAGAACTTTGTTAAGATTTGCAAGAGTGGGATATTGTCCATTGTCATAAAAATCCATCACACTGCGATGCACAACATCCTTTTTAAAGTTGAGGCCGCAAGCCTGCTGCCAATAAATGTATGGATGTCGTCAGTCCTGCTGCCAATAAATGTACTTGCTTGAAGTTCAATGTTTTGATGTATTCTGGATTGTCACGGATTTTTTGTAAAAAACTTGATAACATTATAAACTATCGTTTTTTCACCTGCCTGCAATTCGTATCGTTAATATTAGATCACACAATATGTAATTACAATCAGACCGCTTAAATAAACGGAGTCAAAATGACATTAATAAAGTATAGGTATTAAATCGAAAATAAAGTAATGGACTGGTTTTTGATCTTATGAAGTCAATACAGTACTTATTACTGAATGTGGAATCATTAATTGTTTGCTTTTATAGTAAGTAGTATGATATAAATAACAATGGAATTTCCAAAGGATTTAGTCGCCTAATTCACGGGAATAACCGCCAATGGAAATTCTAAATTTTGTTTCGCAGCGTGTAATTATTAGGTATCGTCTAAAATATAGTTTTTAGAATCCTGTTTAATGTATTTTCGAAAATAGGAATTTACGAGGGACGTATAAATAATAAGAAATAAAAAATATTAAAATATTAATAATATAATGGTGGAGTGCCTTTCGAGTTTGGGTTTTTCGGAGTTTTGACTGTACGTTAATCCCCGTGAGAAATTTTGGGAGTGCATTTGGTATCTGTTCGACTATAGTACCTGGCTATTCAGATCTAGTTGCCAGAGGCTCTGCGGAAAATAATTTCCATCAGGGCCTGCACGTCATCTTGAGGAATGCTCTGTGGAGGGTCTTTTTAAGGAAAGGAAGGAGAGGAAGTTCTGGAAATAAAAATGTATGAGGGGTCCATCCCATCCATCCGGTGCATGGGTCGAAAGAGTCCGGCTGGAGAGGCCTCCCTCAACAAGTCTCTCGAACCGACCCGCCACGCAATAGGGGGCAGACGCATGCCCCGACAAGACTTAAACAAACCGCATCCTATGAACCCGGGCACCCCTACTAAGTCATCAGACATATCGGGTGACCCATGGCAGGGGTATTGGTTATCCAATAAATGGTTCACGGGGCGGCGTTACCCATACCCGCCTTCTTCCTATAGGAAAGAGAAGTTTGGGAAGTACCTGGCTATATAGATCTAGTCAAGAAAGATGACTAAAGCCTTTCAAGGAACGTTTCAATTCTGAATGGTGGTCTTACACCATGACGATAGTGAGAGTATCTTCCACTCTGGTTACAACAAAGCTCTCAGCAGCAGAACTGTAGTGTGTGTGTGAGTCTGTGAGTGTCTGTAGGATGCAGTGATAGGATAAATAACGCGGTCATTGAACGCTCTGAAAACAGTAGCTGTTAGACTCTGAAAAAGTTCTTAAAAATCCTAATAGGCACTCTAGTTAGAATAAAGACTTGTTTATACTTTTTATCTCGATGATTCAACGTTTCTTATCTCGAACGGGCCAGACTCTAAAAAAATGCACACAGTTTACCAGTTTCGGAGCTGCCCTTGCTCTGAACGCTGCTTGGCATTTTTTCTACGTCCTAAATGTTTATTTGCATAAATTTTTTGTCATCTAGTTCGGAAAGTTTCTAAAAAAACTATTTATTTTATTTGTTATTGCGTAAAAGAACGCTGTTAAGTTTTGTGTTGTGTTTGATTGTGTTGTGGAAACTGTTGTTATTTTATGACAGTTTAATTTTGGTGTTTGTTTAAGTAATCGATTTATGGATTTCGTCGAGCATTTGCCGTTTCGCGATAATGGTAGGTATTTCCTCAGTTTGTTATTGAATTACTTTAAAATCCTATTAATGGTTTGCTTTCATGCGTAATCTTTCTACAAACAATGAAATGAGTCACAGCAGTAACGTCATTATAAAACAATCAAGAAAACTCTAATATAATAGTGCGGGGATAACAGATTTTGAACCCCACATAATTGTGTCTACTAGTGTCAATTAGGTCTCAGCAAATTGGTTTACCCGGTAATAAATCAATTTAGACACCTTATAAAATTGACATGTAAAATAGTATCGTCGTCTCAAAGTGGATTAACCACGGTTTGAAAATGGCCTTGAAAGCTGAAACAGCTGCAACAAAAACAAATACTAAAATACTTAAGAGCGTTTAACCAGCCAGCGGCCGAAAATCCACATTTCGTCGAAAGTTATTCTTACGATCGTGCAGGGCGGTTACAATGAGAAAGATTAATTATTCTCCGTACCAGCTTTTTAAAATTATAACTCAATATCGGTTTTGTTTCATTCCAAATTTGCTTTAATTTATACCTACATCCAAAAATGCTGAAAGGCGTGGTGATAAAACTATTAAAATAATGTACTTTTTGTAATTATTTTTTGATTATAAGTATTTATCATTTTTCAATAATGTCTAAGTTAAATAAGAATGTTAAAAAAAATCTGAAATATATTAGTTTGTAAGTGCGCAAATAAATACACAAACCGGCCAATTTTCGTCAAAAAATACAATTTTATGTGAACTAAAATTAAAATTCTAAAACATGTGATACCCAGATTATGTATTAATTTATTTTACTGCATGATTATATGATTTGAAATGGGTGTGGTATAATCTTTTTTGAAAATTTAACAAATCTGTCAACGACCTATGGTATAACCTTATTATACTATGGTATCTAGTGATTTCAACAATGTCAATACTGTAAAAACATTATATATGTAATTCGTAAGGAGTCATTTAGAATACAATTCCACGGTTTGGTCCCCAAATTATGAGGTTCATTCACATGCGATTGAAAGAATCCAAAATAAATTTTTAAGATATGTGAATTTTAAAATGGGCATTCCTAGTGAATGCCTAAATTACGATAACCTACTTTGTTCATTAAATTTAATAAAATTATCTGATCGTAGAATCATTTTCGATTTAACCTGTTTGTATAAAATCATAAATTCAATGTTTGATACCCCTGATTTATTATATGTAATTTCTTTTCATACTCCAGGCAGGTCAGTCACAAGGCAGTACCTACCATATTATTGTAGCAATTCTAAGTCAACAAGTCAATATTATACTCCTATGCGACGGATTCAACAGCTTGGAAACAAATACTCCGATGTTGTCGATATATTTAGTACATCAATTTTATTATATAAGCATACCTTATTGAAATTTTTTTCATCAAATAGGGGAATATTTTGATAAAGCTATTAAAATTGACTAACACATTGACAGTATTTTGTTGGCTGAAAGAAAAAAAAAAAACTATTTCAGATTTTTTGTTTTTTGTATTTTGTACCTACATCCTGTGTGGTTCAAATTCAATACCTAATATTTTTACTTTGTATTTATTTTTGTGCAAATGTTTTAAACAGTAGTTTCCTGCACTATTTACTAGTATAATTTCGTTAATATTGTTATATATATGTATGTAAAAGCCTAAATAGGCGTAAATAAATAAATAAATAAATTATACTAAAAATAAACATTTTTTCCTCAAAATTTATTACATGCGAATGCTAGATAAAAGAACAATCTTTCTAAATCCATTTATTTGATCTTTTGTTGGAAAAGAGTCAATACGTCTAAAATCTGATTTAAAAATGAGAAATTTCTGGTTTTCTCGGGTACCCTCTAAGATTGAAAAGTTTTGTTTTAAAAAAATACCTTGCTCAATTCGATTCCCTGTGTATTATATGTGACGTCATTGCCTGTCAATAATAACATTATTAAATTAAATTAAAAAAAAACAATGATAACAAAATATTTGAATTTTTCTAAAAGTGATATTTTAATACCATACGATGGTGCCATTATGCCACATGTTGTCAACTCCAGTTGATTAGGCAGACATATCCGAAAAATCGGAATTTGAGTTGAGTTTGCAGTTATTACGTAAAAGTGTACCTACCCTGTATCTGGTGCAATACTCAGATTACTTATAAACATCACCAAATCAATTATAATGCAGAAAAACTTATAGTGAATATGTTGATGTTTTCTAGTTAGTTATTTCAAAATGTTGTACTTATATTCCGGACCGTTATGCCTCCCGGTTTTATTTTATAGCACATTTAATGTATAAAATATAGACAGGGGTCGTCCATTAATCACGTGATGTTTTTTTAGCAACTTTTTAACCCCCCCCCCTGGTGATATGTGGTGAGGTTTTAGACTAACCCCCCCCCCAAATCACATGTATTTTTTTTAGTACAAAGTATTTTGAAAATTTCAGAATAATAACCACGTAAATATACACGTGATATCTCATTTTACCCCCCCCCCCCCCCTCCCCCCTTTGGAGCCTCACGTGATTAATGGACGACCCCATACTTGTAAATAAGGGAACGTACCCATACTACGTGACACGTTTAGGGGGGGTCTTCAAAATGTCACGCTTGGTACAAATGAGCGGTGGCGGGCTTAGGTTTTTGGTCACAGGGGGAGGGGGGAGGGGGGAGGGGGGGGGGGGGGGGGGGTTAAAAATTGCAAAAAGTTGGTCACGTAGTATGGGTACGTTCCCTAATATTTGATTTATGAAGAGAATTGAATTTTAATTTCATCATTATCTCAAAACTTAATATTTGGAGATGTGTGATTAATCGACTGGATGATCGTATAGTGAAAAACACACGTAAAAATCAGTGTTTTAATAGGTTTAAATTTTAGAGTGCGTGCGAAATCAATTTCGTATTGAAAAAAAAAGTTAGATCAGTCGCACGAAGGGCCTATTTCATCTGTGAAAATGCTGTGTGGAGGGTCTTTTGGAGGAGAGGAGTCAACAAATCATCTTGAAGATACCCGTGTTATAGGAGGGAGGAAACACAGAGGCCGGCAAATCATTCCACAGCCGAGCTGTTGATTTCAAGGACGTGTCATACAAATTTCTGCTATCGATGTTGTATACATAAATATGTTAAATAGATAATCAGCAATTATGATAATTTTGTTCGACTGTTACGCTGCTTCTGTAATCGTATCGTTAAGTAAAATAAAATTAAACGGCATAAGTAACATGCATCCTTATCTTAAAAAAATATTACATTTTACAACGATTGCGTGTGTACGTTAAGCAGAGTCTCCTCCGATCGAAAATATGAACATTTGCTTACACATTAAGGGCCCGCAACCCGGATTTGTACCGATTTATTACATATTTCCCTTAAACACGGTAAGTTTTAAAGCTCTTAAAAAATATATGTTATTCTTGAAGATAAAATCTAGACTTTGCCCGCGCCGAAACGCAAATTATATAAAATTCCCTCGATAGAAAAAAATCGCAAAGTATGCTCCAAAAATTATTATGAACACGTTTGTTTCAGTTATTTTACAAGTTACATGTATGAAAAAATTCACAGTGTTTCTTTAAATGCTGTTTAAGATAATGCCCGCGAGATTTTTGCTCTATTTTAAACGAGTCGTGTTTTATTAAACATTTTCGCAATTTTCGCATCGATTTTGACGCTGTAAATGTTAGCGCTCTCCTCTAACATTCGTAATTTCGTATCTCTCCATCATCTTCTTTTCTGTCCCGGTTGCAGAGCCTTAATTACTATAAACATTACAAATGGGGCTTGGCCTTATATGCATACGCATACAAAAATGTGCAAGGCCATGCCCCCGTTGGCAATGTTTATAGTAATGTGTAAGTAAATGTTCATGTTCTCTGTCGCAGTAGACCGGACTTTACCATTCTGTAGGTTTAAGGTGTTGCAATACACACAGATTACACGGGGCTAGTTGATAAGATTCTTTATAAAAAGGCTGATAAAATAATTCCTGGTATGTCCTAATATTTAAAGTACCCATCAAAGGCTTTATTCTCATGCTTAAATACCGTTATCTGGATAGTGTAGCATACACGTTTTTGAGTGGAGATTTACGCTGCGGAGAGTGTCGCACCCAAATAATAATTATATATTTTGATATATAATACATACGAACTTAAAATTACCAAAATTTTATTTTGGTTATTTTTTTTTTTACATGAATACCGCACAAGAGTCCCAACTGCTCCCGTCTGGAGCCAGTGAGACTATGGCATCCCCAATTAGGGTATGGGGGCGTTCAAGTATTACGTAACGCAATTTTTTTAAGATTTTCGACCCCCCCTCCCCCCCATGTAACGCGCCGTAACGTTTTTCCATATCACCCCCCCCCCCCCCCTAAACGTTACGTAACGCCCAAGTGACAATTTTTACCTGAAAGTCACAATTAAGTTGCGCAAAGTACTGGAAAATCGCTTAAATAACTTTTTCTTGTTTTAATCGCGTTTGTGGTAATAAATAAAACAAGAGATTTCGAGAACGAAAAGGATTGCCAACTTAAAAGATTATAATTCCCTAGTTTTTTTTATCTAAATAAAGAAAAACATGTTACATTCACAAGACCCCCCCAAGTGCGTTACGTAATACTTGAACGGCCCCTATGTTGTGAGGCTGAAGGTAGTGGGGAGGAGAAGGAGATAGGGAAGAGGAAGGTGGGAAAGTACCTAGCTATTCAGATCTGGTCACCAAACACGGCTAAAGCCATTTCAGGCAACGTTTCAATTCTGAATGGTGGTCTTACACCAGGGCGATACTGAGAGTATCTTCCACTCTGGAACGTGCCTCAAATATACTATACATATATTATTTTAAATGAATAAATTGTAAAATACACAAATTAATCAAATAAAATTATTTGCCACGCCGGGATTCGATCCCGCGTCCTTCGGAATGCTTGTCAAGCACCTTACCGCTGCACTACGCCGGCCGTCTATATATATTATTATTGGTTATATATTTTTTTACAATTGCTTCACATTGGGGATGCTGTGTGGAGGGTCTTTTTAAAGGAAGGAATGGAAGTTCTGGGAAGGAAAAAGGTACGAGGAAGGATCCCTGCTAAATCACCAAACGTAGCGAACTACTTGGTGTGAAAGGTGAGTAGTTGGTTACGTAATAAATGGTTTCCGGGGCGGCGTCGGCGGTATCCATGTGTATTCAAACGCCAGCGTGACAACTAGTTAAATATAATTTAGTATTTTTTTATTATACAGTCTGTCAAATAATAGTAGAAAACATAGGAGGGCGCCACTGATCAAATGGCAGTACTAAAAATACAACACATGGTGGCAATCTAAAGCTGTGTAACCTACATTTTTTGTAAAAAATCAAAAACACTTAAAAGTGGGAAAAATATTTTTTTATTGCAACTTTGATACTTACCGATCTCAAAATTAGAATTGTATATAGGTATATTATACCTTTACAATTTTTGTTAATACAATGAGGAATATCGATATTATAGTAAATAAAAAGCACAGTTAGAAATTGCTCACATTTATTTAATACTAGCTTAAGTACCCAGCGTTTTTATGGCTGTTATTTGCGTTTTCTATGTACAACGTACATTAAATGAGTAAATAATCATGCGTACTTGCAGGAATTCATGTTTAAATCGATCTAAACTAAAATATGTGACGTAAAAATCACACAAATCTGACAGAAGATAACGTCCGTTATCCAATAACGATCTCAAAAAAATACGGAATCGCTAGGCAGGTCACTAAACACGGCTAAAGCCAATACATGCAACGTATTTTCCACTGTGAATTACTTAAAATCCAGTGCGATCTAATAAAAATAATATTTAATTTACGTGTATATACCGTAATTTATAATGCTCCATTTGGACGATAATAAATAAGAAAGCATACATCAGTCATATCTACTCATATATTGTGTTTACGAAAGAATGTTTATTTTGAAGAACTTGATGTTAATTCAACAAGTAATCTATTTGTTAAATAAATTTCCATTGTCAACATTGAATGTTTGTACAATTTGACCACCATTTGTTTGAACAATTTATTTAACAGGCGAAATGTTAAGTAATGGCATGTTATATGTATGCTTGCTTTTTCAAGGGCGTAGCGAGGTACGGGCAGGGAGGGGCAGCTGCCCCCCCCCTAGAAGGTGCAGGAATGCCCACAAACCGTAAAGTTTACGTCGCGTCGGTAGCCTATTGTTTGTGAGAATCAATTTAATTTTTATTATTACCTTTTTTTGATCAGGATTAATGAAGCATCAAGAAAATGTGCCTGTCAGTTATATTGCGCTGTTATTAAATCAGTTTTCATTATATGTGTTCAACTGATAGCCAAGTATTCAGGCATATTGGAACCTATTGCCAATGCTTTACAATCGGAAACTATCAATATGTACGCATGTATGAGTCATATTAAAGGTATAATTTCTGTTATAAATGATCATCGAAGCAACGTAGATAGAGAGAGCCAAAATATTTTAGATATTTCAATTAGAACTGCAGCTGTCTTTGAAACTGATATACAAGTCCCACGCATTGTATCTTGCCAACAACATCGGTCCAATTACCTTGCTGAGAATCCATGCCAATTTTGGAAGCGATTGATTATTATCATTCCTTATTAATTTAGATTCCATAATATCTGCATTGGAGCAGCGTTTTGGTGACCAAAATTTGCCTGCTTTCGGATTAATGTCGCTACATCCCTGTACAATGTTGAATATGTCGTTAATTGATTTTAAACAAAAAGCACAAAGTTTTTGTCTATACTATGATTTACTTAATTTTAATCAAGAAGCCAAACGATGGTATAAAAAATGGCAGAGCAAGGGTACGACCAGAAATGATCTCGAAAAACTAGATTTTACTGAAGTGTTAAAGGAGGCGAACATTTTCTTTCCCGCAACAAAAAAAGCAATACTTATTTCCTTGGCACAACCTTGCACTACAAGTGACATAGAGAGGTCCTTTTTTACACTGCGTCGTGTTAAAACATGGCTGAGATCAACGATGACTGAAAACCGTTTGAACGCAGTAGCTTAGCGAGGGGGGGGGGGTCTGGGGGTCTACTCCCCGTGGAATGTCCCGAATCGGGGAGAATTTTGTGCCTGACAGTCTTTTTATATACAAAAATAGCCTATTTCTGAAATTCCCTTAGATATATTTTCTTGGTTTGTCTACACCTGCCCCCCCTTAACAAAATCCTAGCTACGCCCCTGCTTGCTTTTAGACTTGATGATGTTAGGTCTCTTTTTTATATTACACCTTTCGACTTTCGAGGTGGGTGGTGTTAGGCATACAATTAAAAAGTGCGTATATGATGATACCTACTTATTTTGTTTTTTCTAAGTGCAGTTCTAAAACTACAAAATAAAGATGCACCCAAACGGTGAAACTGTGATCTGTACCTGAAGGGGTTAATTTCGTTCACCTAACCAAATGTGACCTGAAGGTTTAGATAATTCTAGTTTCTCAGAGCACCTTCCATTAAAATTCCAGTATAACAGATACATCTGTGCTCTAACGTATTTAACTATAAAATAAATATGCACCCAAACGATGAAACTGTGCTCTGTACCTGAAGGGGTTAATTTTAATTTCGTTCACCTAACCATATGTTACCTGAAGGGTTAAATAATTCTAGTTTCTCAGAGCACCTTCCATTAAAATTCCAGTATAATAGATATATCTGTGCTCTAACGTATTTAACTATAAAATAAATATGCACCCAAACGATGAAACTGTGCTCTGTACCTGAAGGGGTTAATTTTAATTTCGTTCACCTAACCATATGTTACCTGAAGGGTTAGATAATTCTAGTTTCTCAGAGCGCCTTCCATTAAAATTCCAGTATAATAGATATATCTGTGCTCTAACGTATTTAACTACAAAATAAATATGCACCCAAACGATATATTCTTTGATAAATTATTATTTGTAAAGCTGTATTTATTGTTTGCCACCGTGGTATTTTTTGAAAAAAGGCTCTGCGAATTCCTCACATTCACCTTCAAACTCTGTGCAAATAATATCACTTGTGATCTTAAAATCACAATGGAAATCTTAAGTTAACTCCTCGGGCTAATTCGTTCACTTTTTTGAACAACTCATCTATCTATCTTCTATCTTCTGTCTTCTGTCTTCTGTCTTCTGTCTTCTGTCTTCTGTCTTCTGTCTTCTGTCTTCTGTCTTCTGTCTTCTGTCTTCAGTCCTCTGTCCTCTGTCCTCTGTCCTCTGTCCTCTGTCCTCTGTCCTCTGTCCTCTGTCCTCTGTCCTCTGTCCTCTGTCCTCTGTCCTCTGTCCTCTGTCCTCTGTCCTCTGTCCTCTGTCCTCTGTCCTCTGTCCTCTGTCCTCTGTCCTCTGTCCTCTGTCCTCTGTCCTCTGTCCTCTGTCCTCTGTCCTCTGTCCTCTGTCCTCTGTCCTCTGTCCTCTGTCCTCTGTCCTCTGTCCTCTGTCCTCTGTCCTCTGTCCTCTGTCCTCTGTCCTCTGTCCTCTGTCCTCTGTCCTCTGTCCTCTGTCTTCTGTCTTCTGTCTTCTTCTGTCTTCTATCTTCTATATAAATAAAAATGAATCGTCGAAATGTATGTATGCGCATAACTTCCGAACAACTGCACCAAATTGGATAATTCTTTTTTTAGTGTGTTCGTTATTGTCAGGACAAGGTTTGTATGAAACTACTGGTGAGCTCTGGAATTATGAAATTTGCATAAAAAATTGCAATAGGTGGCACGCGAGCTGTTTGAAAACTCAATGTACCGCGACCGAATGTATGGAATGTTGGAGGGGGGAGAGGAACTCGGGAAGGGAGAGGGGGCAGGGGACACAGGGAGGGGAACCAGGTAGGAGAACCTGGGACCGGGGAGGAGATCTCGGGAGAGGGGGGTTCGCTTGGTGGGGGAAGGGGGGAAGTGTAGTGGGGAGAGGGAAGGTGGAGGAGGCGGAGTGGGAACGCGAGAGGGGAAGGGGACGCGGGAGACGAAGGGAGGCGGAAGGGGAATGGGACGAATGGGAAAGAACACGCAGGGAGAAACAAAAACACAAAAATTTCTTTAATAAATGGCATAGCAACGCAAGCCGGGTACCAGGCTCCCTTACTACCTGCTTAGAAATATCTAAGCCATGTTAGAAAGAGAAAACACCACGCTATTCAATTCTAAAATTTAACCACAAAATAATTAAAATTCCGACTGCAATTTGAAAAAAAAAATTATGATATTTTGGAATTTTTTAATAAATATGGCAATAGTTGATATTACATTTGCTTAGTAAAATATTTGTGTGGTTTTATTTTTTTTTTTGGTAAGCCATTGTTAAAACTTTTTTGCTTGCATTCAAAAATTTTATTTTTCAAAAATTTATTTTTTTATTCTTCGGACTAGTTCAAAAGTATTCTGTTTATTTGGATTTTATTGCAAAGCGGAAATATTTTCACTTTCCGACGAAATAGGCCCGAGGCCTTAGGGGTTAAAACTCATTGTTATTTTTCCGTTGGTGAATGGAGTTTTGGTCATGACCCCGAAGGCCAACTTCCCTACAGTAGTAATCTCAATGCCGAAACAAGCTTGAGCCGAACCATGAATTATGAGAAAGGAATGAAGCAAACGCAAACGGCGCGAAGCTGGTACGGCTCGCTTGTGTATATGCAGCCTTAAATGCCAAAATTCCGAATACCATGTTCCTGAATGCCTAAATTACTTGGTGATGCTAAATTCCCATAAATTCCCAAATGAGCTAAGTTGATTCCTTCGGTTAAAATTAAATTAAAAATATTATGATTAAAAAAAAATTATAAAATTCATTCTACTAATTCACTTCTTTAAATTTGATTTCTCTTATCATTCCACCATTCATAATCGAAACAATGCAATGCTTGAAATGGCTTTACTCTGAATTGCCAGGTACTTCTCCACCTTCCTCTTCCCCATCTCCCCCTCCTCCGCACACAGGCTCTGAACAGTTGAGACTGTTGGAACTTGCAGTATTTAAAAAATATAAACATAATATAAAATACCGCACAACTGGAACTGTAACCAAACTTCTGGAGCCAGTAAGGCTAGGGCATCCCCAATTGGGGTATGTTGTGAGGCTGAAGGTAGTGGGCAGGCGAAGGAGATTGGGAAGAGGAAGGTGGGGAAGTAATTGGCTATTCAGATCTGGTCACCAAACACGTCTAAAGTCATTTCAAGAAATGTTTCAATTCTGAATGGTGGTCTTACACCAGGGCTTCACTGAGACTATCTTCCACTCTGAAACATATTTTAGATAAATAATTAAATTGTGAAATAATCTTGGGCACGGTACCCCGACCCGGGAACCAATTTTTGAATAACCAACACCTTTGCATATAGGTCACCCCAAGTGGTTTGCTAGGTTTGGTGACTTAGCAGGATGATATTCGGGTCTTGGCGGCGGACGCGTCTGCCAGCCAAATGCGTAGATTCCTATCCACTTTTCATACATTTTTCCTTCCCAGGACTTCTTCTCCATCCTTTCCTAAAAAAGACCCTCCACACAGCATCCCCAAAGATGACGTTGGGCCCCGAGGAGACTTATATCCTTCAGGGCCTCCTGTGTAAAGCTAATGTAAAAAAAAAATTATCAAATAAAATTCATATGATCTACAATGTGATGAAAATGTTAAAGAAAAAGTAAATGAAATACCTTTATACTAAAATGCTTTTATTTATTAATTTCAGATCCCGATGGGTCGGAGCCCCCAAGCGGGCTGGCGCCCCTCAGCCACTCGGCCGCCAGACACAAGATGGCCGTCAGGCCTCGCAGGACCCACGGAGCCCCCCGACGGAACAGGGCTAAGCAGGTGGGTGCTTTTTTAATGAAGGGGACTGTAAAAACTTCTGCGCAACACTTATACATAATTGAAATAATTATAACACTTACATATAATTGAAACAACACTTAAAACTTAGTTAAAACATAGGGGAGATATGGTTCGGAAGCTTACCGTGTCACTGAGGAATTTTTTTTTAACATTAATTTAACACAGGAGGCTCTGGGGAAAATAATTCCCCTCAGGGCCTATGTTGGCCTTTGGGGATTCTGTCTGAAGGGTCTTTTTTGAAAAGGAAGGAGAGGAAGTTCTGGGAAGGAAAAGGGTGTTAGGGGTGGGTAGGAATCTGGGGGTCAGTGTGTCCAGGAGTGAAGGATGTATGAATCCATACCTCCCACTGCGGCGCAATGCGATGTACCGAGAGAGTATGGCTGGAGAAGTCGAAGGGACTCCCTCAACTATTCTCTCCCGATCTGGCCTGCCATGCAGTTGGCAGGCAGACGCATCCGCCACTCAGACCCGGACAAACCTCACCCCATGTAGCAAACCACTTGGGGTGACCTATGGCAGAAGTGTTGGTTATCCAATAAAATGGTATCAGTGTCGGCGGTACCCAAAACCGCCTCACAAATGCATGTACTATTTAGTGATTAGTAATAGTGTGGCTTGTGGGAGCGAACAATGCAGCGCCTTTTACGATAGATACATTCTATTGGCAGCTCATACACCAATAGTAGACACGGGCGACATCATCAGCGATGCGACAGGTCGAGCTAAAAAGCGAAGCATTCTGTTTCCGATTGCCATCGACTAAACGGCTTGCGAATGATTCCAGTGTTCGTTTCCCACCTTTTGATAAATAATCTCTTATAAATATAAATTATATTGTTGAATATTGTTTAATAAACTTTAGTGCAAAACATTGCTTATTTGATTTAGCATTGCAATTATTGGTGCCCCATAGGCTGGATGATGTCTGCGACGTGCGTTGTGCGCGTGGTTTCGTACTAATAATGGTTCATGACGCATCTTCCTATTGTCTATTATACCACTTTAAAAAAGTTACATAATGAGGTTGAGAAAGGTCTTCTTCTTGTGCCCTGTCCGTTCAACGGACGTTGGCTATCATGTTGGCTATGCGGACTTTGTTTACTGCGGCCCGGAACAGCTCCACGGTAGACTAGCCAAACCACCGTCTTAGGTTTTTCAGCCATGAGGTTCTCCTTCTTCCGGCAATCTTTCCCTGCATTATAAGATGCAGGATCTCATACTTCTCTGGATGTCTCATCACATGTCGAAGATATTGAAGTTTTCGGATTTTTGTAGTTTTAATTACTTCCTTTTCTTTATTCATCCGAACCATAACACCTTCATTTGTAACCCTGTCCATCCAGTTTATTTTAAGTATTCTTCTGTAGATCCACATCTCGAATGCCTTAAGTCTCCTAATTAGTTCTTCAAAAATTCGTTCTTATTAGTTCTTCAGAAATTCTCAAGTCGCCTAATTCTTCTTCTTGAGAAAGGTATTGAAGGTTTTTAAAGACCCACTTATCTGGCGGCGAATCTGGTGACTTTTCCACTGCGTCACACACTTTCCATCCAAGAGATGCACGATGAATGATGCACGACGAATGAAAATAGGGGTACTTTTGTTGTTTTAGCATTTAAATCACTGATTAATTCTATGACAGTCTTTTCCTTCTTACTTACTAGCTGGTTCCCGGCATGCGTTGCTATGCCATTTAATAAAGAAATTGTTTCTCCCTGCGTGTCCTTTCCCATTCGTTCCGTTCCCGATCCCCTTCCTCCACCCCTTCCTCTCTCGTGTCCCCTTCCCCTTTTGCGTTTACACTCCGTCTCCTCCACCTTTCCTCTCCCCACTCCACTCTCCCCCTTCCCCCGTCCCGCGAACCACCCCCCCCCCCTCCTAACTCCCGCATTCCATACATTCAGTCCCGGTACATTCAGTTTTCATACAGCTCGCGTGCCACCTATTGCAATTTTTTTTATACAAATTTCATAATGCCAGAGCTTACCAGTAGTTTCATACAAACCTTGTCCTGACAATAACGAACACACAATAAAAAGAATTATCCAATTTGGTGCAGTCGTTCGGAAGTTATGCGCGTACATACATTTCGGCGATTCATTTTTATTTATATAGATAGATAGATAGATATAATTTTTTTTTTAGTGGCCAGTCTATTTGTGTCACAATGCGAACACTTCTATACTTGATAATGTCACATCCATGTCATTTTATATTACTGATTTTCATTGACTTCACAAAACACAACGATCGTCTAGTTGATTAGTCAGACATCTCCGAAAAATCGAAATTAGAGTCAAGTATGCGGTTATATGTGTTAGTGTACCCTCTATCTGGTACAATACTCAGATTACTCATAAACACACCAAATCAATTATAATGCACTAAAACTTGTAGTGAATTTAACAAAATGTTTATGTATTCTGGGTCACTAGTAGGATATTTCAAAATGTCTACTAATGTGCCAAACAGTTGTGCCTCCCTGTGTTAATTTAAAGCACATTTAATATGTAAAACACAGACACTTACAAATAATATTACATTTATGGAGAGCTTTCGAATATTGTTTTCCTCATTATCTCAAAACTCAGTATTTGGATATGTCTGACTAATCAACTGGACGTGTGATATCATAATATCACATTACACGAACCTCTGTTTTCTGATATTTTGCAGCAAGTGTCCTTGAATATGTTAAGTTATATCTACCAAGAACGTCCAGTGATGGTCCGTGAGTTTTCAGTTACCTAGAGCGCTAAAATTGAAAAATATGACGTTATTGACGTTGTTGTAGCTGAAAATTAATTTTAATTTTTTTTTTAAATTTCAAATTTTTGTATGAATTTTTTCCGGATTCTTTCAGTCAAGAAATGCGCCGCATCCACATATTGAAAGATCTTTAAACGAAAAGTTGAAATTTTGAAAAAAATAAATCATTTTCAGCTCTAACAATAACAATAATGTCGTATTTTTCAAGCTCATTGAAAACTCACGGACCGCCACTGGTACCTCCCCCAATTTTATTAAAATATTGAAGTACGTGTCATTATGAATTGCACACAAATTACATATCTATTTAATTCTGTTTTAGATATCCCCCGGAACTGCTCTTCCCACCACTCCCGAAGTAAACGAGGAGATCACTCGCAGTATCACTCCTGAAGTAATCACCTCGCGCCACCATTTTGCAGGTACGACCCAGGGTACACAGTGCCATGTTAAAAATCCTCAAGCATTATTATTTTATTCATCCTTCAAATACTTATCATATTATTTTTATCATTTTCATTGAATATAATTTTTATTGTGAAATTGTAAGATTCCAGTATAATTTGTACATATAAAAATTGCATCCAAAATATTTTCACTCAAGAAATGTATCACCAAATATTTAAATAATTTATTATACAAGAAGTAAATGTGCAAACAAAGAATGTTACTTAAAAATTATAATGTTCTTGTAGATACAACATTAGTACGCAACTGCTGACCTGGAAAGAATTGCAAGTTCACCCCACTGCTGGTTTTGGCATCCACCTTTGGTCGGAAGCTAAAATATTTAATTTCACTGAATCATGTCTTTTGATCATAGAAAAGAATTAATTGACCTCAAAATTTGGCAACTTATAAAGAAACTGTTTTAAAAAATAATAATTAAATACAGTAGGGCCTCACTAATCCGGATAGGGAAAAACAAGACTACTGATTATAGTATGCATTTTTTTAATAGGAATACAACACATTTTTAACTTGGGTTTCATTTATTAAAGTAAAAATTTAAAGTCAATTTAGACAAGAATATGTATGTACGTATAAATGTACTTATGAAAAATTCAAACATGTAAGAAATTTGGGCACTTAAAATGAAAAATAAAAAACAAAAAGTTAATTAACGAGTGACGGCAAATGATTTTATATTGACACGTTTTGACCCGCATGCACCCGTCCGGATTAGATTACAGCGTGCACCGAAGTAACGGGGGTCCAGATTAGCAAGGCTCTACTGTAGTAATATTATTAAATTTAAAAAAACTTTAAATTTTTTAAGTATTCACTGTTTATGAGTTTTCATTGCTTCAGAGGAACAGATTCTAATTTATATTTAAAACTAGCTGAAATCGTAAACAGTAGCTTTTAGCTCTTATTTTGAACGTCAAGTGTGCAAAATTTCATCAATACGTATCAAAATTCTGCTTCACGGAGTGGGAAAAGAAGATGGGGTTGTTTTAGAAATCTCATTTCTCAATCACCTTTTTGAAGGTCGAATGTGCAAAATTTCATTAATCTTGGAATAACACCGTATAAAAGAAAGCCATGCCTCCCAACACAGACACTACTTTGCATATGAATATACTCATAAATAAAAGAAGTAAATAATTTGGATGAATTTTTGGGTGTAAACTAATATTTTAAAATATCTTGTCTGAAAGTTTTTTTCTAAGATTTGATGTTTTTTATTTACTAACTGACGGGGCTCATATTATTTGTATCTGTTTTGTAACATTTTGTGAGTGTTATAAATATATTTTCAATGTGGGTTATCAATGAATTTTAATCTTCAATTAATTTCTGTGATAAGTGGCTTTCATTCTTTGATTAAAATGGTCAATGATAAATATTATAATCTTTTGCATTAATTTCTCTTTGGGAAACTACTTCAGATTATTATCATCTATTTTATATGTATCATTTTTTATATTTTTTCAAAGTTGAACAAAAACTGTTCGCCATGTTTTATATCTATGCATTTAGCCATCAAACTAATACTTATTAATAAAATTGTATGAGCTGTGAAATTTTGCATCAATATTCAGTATATCTATTATATGTAAGTTAACAAAAGACTTTTGCAGCATTCTGGCAAAGCCCATTAATTTTAAGACTAGCTTCGCTTCTTTTAAATGTTTGCTTTCGTTATTTGTACTTGCAGATTCTATGATGACTTCCAGTTCTGTCCAGAATTCCAGCGTTACTTCCAACACTCGCCATATCATTTCTACCTCAAATATGCGCTACGAGAAGACGGAGACTTCTTCTTCGCAATATTCTGGAACCGTTACGGACGGCGTTCCTACTCATGTTTCAAAAGAAACAAAGTTGAAATCTTCGTCGCTTCCACCAGGCCTGGCTCTAAGTCAAATGGTCGGACAGTACGGAATGTCTCCCATGAAATTAAGCTTATCGAGTAATGAAGAGTTGACCCACTCGGTCAAAATTGGACGTAGCAAGTCCAATGCTCAGAAAAAACCCACAGAAGAAGTTGAAGAAAGTTCGCCATTTAATGACTATCAACAGTCCTTGTCTGAAAGAAATCTTTCAGCTAACCACGGAGTGCAAGGAATATCCATGTATAAAAGCATGGATCTAAAGCTTAATGTCGCTGAAGAATTACAGAAGAGATTTGGATCGGTAGGAGAGGAAGAAGAGTTATTGTGTGCAAACTTTGAGGCTGCCAGATCCGATAATAAGCATAGAAAAAATAGTGACAAATCAACAGAAAAGATCGAGCGATATCCTGAAAACGTTGTTCAACACAATATCACTTTGGAAAAATCGCAAAAGTCTAAATATCAAGAAACAGACGAGCCTCACGAAAAACAAACAAGTAAAAAGGAGGAGTCCTTCTTCGGCAGACTGCTGTTGAGGAGAAGTGGAAAGAAGAACAAAAAAGATAGCCATAATGAAAAGGAGGAACAAATTGAAGAATCTAAGAAACAATCAACTAAAGAACAATTCAAATCTTATAGCTCAGAACAAAGTACAACTGTGACAGGCAAATCTACTATCACCGAGCATGGCATTGTTAGGCACCAGAAGATGATGTGTTCTGATCAAAGCTCCGCACATAAATCTATTGGACAAAAGGTATTTTCAAACCAAAGTCATAAAAGAATGGATCCACGCGGTGGATATGTCAATGATCCCATTCTTCAAGAGTCCATGACTAGTTATTCCAAAGGTTCCTCAACGGAGCACGGTATAAATGACTTTAAACACTTCCCTGAAAGAGAAAAGATAACATCAGATATGCAAGTCCAACAATCCAAATCTAAAGATGACGTTAATATGAGACGGTTAAGTTCCGAAAATATTTCCAAGAGTGGTACAGCTCAACAACAGTTGAGAACAAGGCAAAGGATGGAAGCCATGGACATCCCTGCCAGTCCTGAAGCTGAAAAGAAACCACCCTTATTACCCAGAACCACGTCTCAAGAATCCAAGGGTTTCTTCCCTTCCATTAATCAGGGTAAAATATACCCAAAAGAGGTTGTGAATGGAGGACGATATACAAAAAATACTCATCAACCTTCCAAGTTATTGAATCCCTCGGAAGATGCACATTTCCCTCATTCGGCATCTTCCAAAATCAAAATGAATTCTGAAAATGTGTTCTTTAATTCTACCAGCAGCTCCGTAACAAAACCTGCAGATACAAATTCTAAGCAATTGTCTTATTCTGTATCGCCGCCTAGAACTATTTGGCCACACAATTACGATCCTAGTGTTGAATTTAAGTCAAGTTCTCAAGGGTCGCTTGATCCTCAGACCATCAGGAATTCTAAATCAGACTTTGAGACTAGGTACTTTGATTTTGGAAATCAAAGAAACAGCGATTATGAGATGGAGAGTTCCAAAGCACGTCCAAAGATTGCAGGCCTCAGCAGCTATCAGCAGAAGATATCGCACATGGGAAGTCATCTTGATTCTGATGCAGGACTGTCTTTCCCTGATTCTTTGACTTCTAGAAACCCTGTTGTAAAATCTCAAAGTTTCAGATTGAATTCAGATGTCATTCCACTGGCTTCGCAACAGGAAATGCCAAGTCTTCCACCAATGTTCGGGATATCTGAATCTTCCATGGATAGTTGGGAATCAACGTATAAAAAGAATATCAAAGAAGCTAATGATGTTCCGACATCTTTAGAACTTGGAAATGATTCTCTTATGAGCTTTAACTATACATCCAATTCTACCGTTGTGGACGAAAGCTTCACAGAAACTGATGTATTCTCTATTCAAAGTATTGTTGAAAACAAAGACGAACTATTGATAGTGAATTCAGGTTTAGACGATAACCTCAAACCAGATATGTACTCTAAACAGAACAAAACGTCGCATTATACAAAGAATATTAACAACAGATCCATTAAGGCCAGAGACGACATATCGAGAATCGAGGCAAACATCGATAGTATCATTGGTTCGCCAAAACCGTTGAACTGCATTACACTTAAATCTAGTTCGCTAGACAGCGTTAAAAGTTTCACGGATAAGTCTAGCGAAAATCGCAAGGCCTATTCTAATGAGAGCATATCTAATAACAAGGTGTACTTGAATCAGCCAGCAATTCCAGATGTTGTCGGAAGTGTTAGTTTTAACCAGAAAATATCACCCGATGCGATGATTTTGAATTTAACAGATGAAATGAACACTAGTACTTCTGATTCGCCTCCTCCAGGAAGTGTTTCTGTAACCGTCTTGAACACCTCAGAAGGCACAACAGCTACACCAGTTCTAAAAACTCCAGATAATTCAAAAGCTCAATCTATGCATTTCGATTTTACGACACAACTGTCAGCGGAGAAACTGAGCCCCAAAGGACAGAAAGAATCGAAACCTTTGGAAAAGATAAGCCCAACAAATCCGTCTATTCCAGAATTTATGAAGATCCAATTGAATAAAGTAGATCAAAAACCAGTTAGTAATGTAGTGCTTTCAACAAGTACTATGAATCAAATGAATGAAAATAAATCTACAAAGACTCCGGTAAAGTCTGAAAAAGCTAATGATGTAGCAATTCCTACTCAGTCGGTTAAGCGACCAGATGCTGTTATTGAGAGGAGTATTTCTTATGAGCCCAAAAAGTCTGAAAGATTTATGGTCAATGAATTGAAGAAATCTGAGTCGTCAGATAAAAATACTATCATGGAAGTTAGAGAACCCAACAAGCCACAGAGGAAATTCAGTTCTGAAGATGTTGAAATTTTGGAGAAATCTGATATGATCCAAAATAATGCTTATAATATTCAATTGAAGAAAACTGGCTCACAGACATTATTGAATAGGAGCACCGAAGTGTTGGCAGTTGAAAACACTGTCACAGTACCGACCAGTCTGAATTTCAGAAAGTCTTCTTCTGCAAATTCTTCCCTGCCACCTCCAAGTCCAACTGCTCACAAGAACTTCATCAAAAAACGATCAGGAACATTTGATTACATTGATGTTAATAATTCTGACGGATTCAAAGAACAGAATTCTCCCGTGTTAGGCGCAGAACAGAGATCTACAGAAAGTTTGAACGATAGGAATTCAAACCAACAAATGAAAAGGATTTCTTCGCAAGAACTTCTTGTTGAACAGAATTCAAGAATTGATAGATCTTCATCCTCTTCGGACGATTGTAATTTGGATTCTACCGTTATATTCAGAAAGAAATCTTTATCATCCATGAAATCTGGTAGGAAAGACGATGAACCAGAATTGATGAAAGTGTTCGCAAGACGATCGCTTAAGTTAAAGGATAGCGAAACAGAAGCTATAACGCAAGATATCTTAAAAATTACTAACGCCGAAAACAAGGAAGAGATATTTGAAGAAATCAAAAGGAATTCTAAATACGATTTTAACATCATGACGAGATCTAGGGATAGTGATAAAGAAAACGAAGCTGACTCGCCAAAAGATGGTCGAAAAAAATCAATTTCATCGAGCGATACAAATTCTGAGACTTCGACAAATAACAAATCCAACAATAAGAATCAGATAGAATTTAGAAAGCATACCAACGAGACGGCAGAATTAATGCAGGCACAACGCATGCCTAAGAAATTGCTGGATTCAAACCCAGTTTCGCTCAATACTGCCGCTCCTAATAATAAATCAACAGTGAGACCGACCACGATACCTGTTACCGAAACTAAAAATACTCGATCCAATGTCTCGACGGAACCTAAAGTAGTTGTTCGGCCAAATGCTATATCAGGTCCAGATATTTACAGGCGTGGCGTCATCTCCAATATCCCACTTTTACAATCTACAAACCCAAATGTAGAAAATAACAACAAAGATTTATCAAATTACAAGAAAGAAATAACAGAATCCACACCGGAGAAACGATTCAGAAACCGAACATTCCCATCAAACACCGAAATCAAAGAAGACGAGAATATAAAAACAATTGGCGCGAAGATGGAATCGCTACAATACACTGTTGATTCATCTTCTTTGCCTAAACGACCCTGGACACAGGTTAAAACGGACGATAATCTGACAATTAAAGAGTCATCAACAATGCCGTTTAGAAAATCATCACTTGTGACTCCGACAGAACCTAAAGTCATGGCGTTTTCCAACAGCAAGTCACTTACGGATAAGTCATCACCTGTTTCGAACCTTACAACTCCCGATGATGATAAGACCACTAGCGTCAGTGAAACCACGGCCACGGAGAACGGGGCCACTATCAACGAGGCAGATGCTTCACCTCAATTCAAGGGAATTCTGCAAATGAGAGCTGAATGGGAGAGGAGAGCAAAACAAGCTATGACTAAATGAGGACTGTGCTAACAATTACTGTTTAATGTGAGTACATTTGTAAAACATTTTCATTATTATTAACAATATTACGCTTGTTATTCTAACATCTGATTCATCATTATTTATCTTTATTGTGAACAGTCCCTGTTGTTATTAACAAGTAATTGTTGTACATTGAATTGTTGTACAAGAAGCATAAATACGTGAGTGTTTTTTTTAATTTTCTTATTAATGATCTTCGTATGAATTCAAGCTTTGAATAAGTAAACCTATAACCAAAATGTAAGGAACTTTGAACCTTGATCTTTTCACAAAATAATACATATTTACAAAATTGTAACTTCTGTGAATCAAAATATTAATAATTTTCTCGTGCCCTGTCCGCTCAATGGACTTTGGTAATCATGTTAGCTATGCGGACTTTGCCTACTGCGGCCCGGAACAGCTCTACAATAGACTGAACAAACCACTGTCTCAGGTTTTTCAGCCATGAAGTTCTCCTTCTTTCAGGGCCCCGTCTTCCGGCAATCTTTCCCTGCATTATGAGATGCAAGATTTCGTACTTTTCTGGATGTCTCATCAGATGTCCTAGATATTGAAGTTTTCGGATTTTTATTGTGTTAATAACTTCTTTTTGTTTATTCATCCGAACCATAACATCTTCAATCGTAACTCTGTCCATCCAGGTTATCTTGAGTATTCTTCTGTAGATCCACATCTCGAATGCTTCAAGTTGCCTCATCAGTTCTTCAGTAAGCTTCCATGCTTCCATTTCATAAAATAATACCAAAAACACGTAGCATCTGACCATTCGCATTTGTAATCCAAGGTTGAGATCATGACTGCTGAACATCTTTTTCATGCGGATAAAGGTTGCACGAGCTTGCTCAATGCGGCATTTGATTTCAACCGAAGGATCCCATTTTCATTCAAATGGCAGCCCAAATATACAATACTTTGTACCTTCTTTAGTTTCGTTTCAGCAATATTCAGATTTATTAATAATCTATGGGGACATATACACATTTATGTAATTGAGTGCACAACGGGATCCTAATACATTAGAATAATAATATGTTTACAAAATTAATTTAATTTGATTAATAAGTCAGTTAACTTAATCGCCGAATAATTTAATCAGCTCAACTATATGTATGATTCATAATGAAATAAAACTACATACCTAATATTAAAAACAAAGTAACATCACATAGTTTTGTTTGTTTCACTCTATGCTATGGTAAAAAAATACTAAAACTCCAATAAATACACAACATTGATTGAAAACTTTTTCATATGTGATTTTAAAACATTTTTTCTCTTTTCAGAACCATTGGCAGAGCAGCAGGTCAATATGGTTACAATAAGGTGGAAACGCAAGATTTATATCACGACTTTCTGGAAAAAGTGGTTTTAAAAATTGATCTTCAAACCAAAATTCAGAAAATGTGTGTTTCTTCAACAGATAGGAAAACAATTCATCTCAAGTAAACAAAAATTTGTTTAAAAACTAATCTATCTATTGGTTTCTGTATTGTAATGAAAAAAATACTGATTGGATCATTTTTAGATTTTGCAATCATTTGCAAATATTTTTGTGTGTACATATAAAGTTTTCAGATATTTTAATTTGAAATTTGTGATTGTTCTTAGTTCATGTTATTCCTTACAAAAAATGGCGTAATATCTGCCATAAAGATCATTGAAAATGGGTAAACTAATGTAGCGGAGTGATGGCATTTCAATTACTTTACGGCCTGAGGTTATTGTATAGTGAACTGAAGAAAGGGCGAAATAGCTGTTACTAATAGCCTCTGATGGTTTCATAGAGATATATTTTGAACAAAGTAAATTATGTAAAAAATAGTGTTACAGTAAAAATATGTCATAGTCATATTATTATTGTACGTATGAAAATTTTTACGAGAATTTTAACTAAACGGTGATTTTACTTTTATTAAAGTGTGTAAAATTAGTTTTAAGGATATTTTGTAATATTAACCTCTGGAGAAAGGGGAATTTCTTATAATAAAAATAAAAAAATCTTTAAAAATAATCAATTTTAAAATTTATTTCTGAAAAATAAAATAATTTGATTTGTAAAAAATAATATTATAAAGATAGCATTTTGGATCAAAATTAGCATTATAATTTGTCTTGCCTTAATATTATGTTTATAAAATAAATGCAATTTGATTTCCCCCACTGTTAAGTGAATTGAAGAAAGCGCAATGTTTATTAAAAAAATAATAAAATCGCAGATTTTATCGTTGATCGATATTAGAGAATTATATTTAAAAAAAAATCCGTATGGTTTATGGCACCTATAATCAATTTCACTGTAAATTTAAAAAAAATATATTTTACAAAAATTTAATTGTATCCCATTTTCTCCTCTATTTAGATTAATGTCAAAAGTAAACTTGTTATAATATAAAGAATTTTGCGCATTCGGTTCATACTTCAAAAATCTTATGATAAAGTTTAAACTTAATAAATTAATAAATTTTCTATTAAAAATATGTTTAACCCCTAGGGGCCGGACCCCTGTGTTTGCAGTGTTGGAGAATCGTACGCAAGTATGGTACGAAGCACTGTAATTGCAGCATTAACCTTATAAAAAAAGCTCTTACAGAAAAGAGTGCACACAACATTTGTCCTTGTCTTTTTTTAATTTAAAATTTGGCTTCAATAATAAAATTACTTTCAACATGTTTCCTTTCAAAGTACGTAACTAAAAATCGAATTTGCGTACTTAGTCCAAACTCAGTTTATTGACTCATCCCCCCTAAGCCATTAATTGTTGTTTAGATCTATCCCAAGAACTCAGAATATAGAAAAATTTAGAAGTGGAAAATACTAATAACTCTTTTATGCTGAGACACATCATAGAAACCCTGGAAATTTTTATTTTTATTTCTTTATTTTTATCAGCTGCTCCCGTCTGGAGTCAGTGAGTTTAATGCATTCCCAATTGGGGTATGTTGTGAGGCTGAAGGTTGTGGGTTATGGGGAAGGGAAGAAGATTAGGAAGAGGAAGGTAGGGAAGTAACTGGCTATTCAGATCTGGTCACCAAACATGGCTAAAGCCATTTCAAGCAACGTTTCAATTCTGAATGGTGGTCTTGCACTTTTCTCAATGGCTCCAGAGTGCTGGGAGTTGATTCATTTGTCCAGTAATTATTTTATCCTTCTATATTTTTCTATATTCTGCATGTTACAGACGGAAAAATAATATTTTTTATAAATAAAACAAACCAAAAGATAAACAATAAAATAAATCATGAATATTTACACTGTTAATCTTATGGTGCGATGGAAACACTATGTTTAATCAATTGAAAAATAACTGATTTTATTTACATACGAAGATTGATTCACATACATTATATATTATAATTACTGCGGTGCTCAACGTAAAAACCTTTTTTTGAAAAACTAAAGAAGAAAAAACAAGAAGTAAAATGATTTTTTTTTATCCAAAAACACGACTTTACTGAAAAGGGACTCCAAGCTTTCATCAAGGAATATCAAAAAAACTTATACATAATGTTAACTATAAAGTAGAAAACTGTTTCTTTGAAGAACAAAAATTCTTAAATGCCGAGCCTCACAAAATTTAACAGCTTTTTCAAAATTATTTTTTTTTAAAATCTTATTACTTACTACTTTATAAGTACAGCTCTTATTTCTATCATGAGCTCTGAAGCAATAAATTTTTTATTTTATTTAAAAAAAAGTCATATGAAACACCATGGTATTATGTTCATTAAAATATATTAAAAAATATTGAAATTCTTGCGAAGCCTTGTAGTCTCACAAGTAAAAGTATTCTCTATTGTATTTCTTTGATCCTTGATAAGAAAACTATGCATGGAATTAACCGTTGATGTGATTGGTGGTCTCCATAGATAATAGAAACAAAGGAAGATGAAAGCATGCCATATCTCTGAATGTCTTCGAGCTATGGCCAAACTGCACGGACTATAAAACGGTGGAGTCAATGAAAGTCATGCATTTGTCTAGTTACATGGTCTATCTTCCTTGTTCATATAATCTATGGTGGCATCTGTAGCATAGTGGTATATGCATTCAGCTTTGTGTCGGGAGACCGCGGGTTCAACTCCTGTTGTAGCGTAAGTAAATTGACATGGATGTTTCCACTTCTTATATACTACCGCTGCCAGTCTGACTGTTGTGACTATTGTTAAGTTTGGTAGACCTTACAACAATGCTTATATAAATGGCTGTTGTAAGAAACATTGTTTAACAAATAAATAAATAATAGATGGCCTTTCAAAAACCCCCTTTAATAAAATTTAATTGTTTAAAACACATTGTTAATTAAAATACATATTTATATATTGTCTTTAGTGATTAAATATTACACTCTGAAAATAGAATGAAAAAAGAATTCTTTAACATTCAAATAAGTACATCTTTTAACCACTGGAGCGCTTTTTACCACAATATGGAACTATTTAAAATACCTCGGAATGCTTTGTTGCCAATTTTTCCCTTATTTGTAAGTAATCAGGTAGAAGTTTACAATTTTATAATATTTTTTTTATAAATCCTATGAAAGATAGGTGAATTCATTGGCTATATAGAATTATAATCATTTTGTACGTCTCCATATTAAAATTCGGAGGAATGATTTTTTTAATGTGGGTGGAAAATATACAAATTGATCACCCAAAAATCTCAAGCAAAAAAAAAAGGTTTTATATTGTGCTGTCCCTCCAGTGGATAAAAGATATTGTTATACCTAACTATTTTGTGTACATATAAAAAATTAAAAAATGTCAAAGAAACAAAGTGACATCTATGTATTTGTATGATAAATATATTCACACCTATTCATGATATTATAACAGTTTTATTTTCATAACAAAATAATGGTGCTTTAACCGCTAGAATGCCGTTCGTGCACCGGTGTGTTTGAGATTTTACACGCGATTTTGACCCTTATGTATAAACAAAGTGTATGAAGAACACGGTTAGAATCACTTGCTTTATTATCGCCCTTTACGATAGAGAAAACCGCAATGCGCCAGGTCACTCCAAATAATTTATATTAATAATTTACCGGAGCGCGGGAATGTGCGCAGTTCTTGCGCATGCGCGGGAAAAATTCCTTTAATTACGATTTTGACCTTTCTATTGTTCAAAATTTCTCAAGGACACTGTCAGAATCGCTGGACACGAAATGTCATTGGGTGTCATGGCTGCCGTTTTTTGCGAACGCTAATTGGTGGACAACCAACCCCAATTACCCCGGCAAACAAGGGGTTAAGCACTAACAACTGAGGATTATTTTTTTTTGCTTTTTTCTAATGTTCCTACCAAATTCAATATTATTTATATTTTTTTAACTTTTTTTGTCTTATTTTTAATTTTATTTATATTTCGAAAAAGCATTGAATTCTTACACTAGTACGCATTTTAAGTTATATTATTTGATCTCTCTTTTATTTTATAAACTAATAAATTGATATTGTAAAAAACAGCAAACATTCTTCTGAAGTGTAAATATTATTTTTTAATTTTTAATTTAGCATTAGATGCATTAATTACTTTAAATGTATATTTTTTATCTTTGAATTATTTTCTATTAATTTAATTTGTTGTCTTTACTTATTAAAATTAGAATTAATAATGTAAATAAATAAAATAAGAAATGCCTAAAATATTTTTTGAAAAAAATATCATTTTTTTTTCTTTTCCTTTATTCTGTCAAAAAAAGTATGTTGAAAAATATGTGAACTATAAGCCTAAAAATAATATTTTTATTATTTTTTTTGTGATCTACATTATATTTCTGCAGCCAATTAATACAGATCTTGATATGATTTCCATGGTATTTCTATTAGTAATTTATTAAATATAAATATTTTTGTAAGAAATTATTAGATTAGCATTATGAATGAATCATTTTTTAAGTCTGTTGAAATTGATTTTTAATGTTTTGAAAATGATTCTTGAATATTTTTAATTGAATTGATAAAAAAAATTACTTTCATATAAATGTATGCTTTTGCTTTTCACACTTTTATAAAACAAACGAACCGCGGGTTGTGCATCACCATGTCAACCCATTCATCGCTACGCGTATCCTATGATGCGCTAATAATTCATTCATCCGTGCATAGGAACACGATGATTATCCAGTTTGTTAGTCAGACATATTCAAAAATATAAAATTTGAGTTAACCTGCCACGGACCGCCCTGAAACAAGGAAAATATGCAAAGCATCACTTTGAATTTTGAATTGAATGTTTTGTGGATTAATTTTGAGCTATCGCATATTTCATTTACCGAAACACATTCCTAGAACAATAAACTATGTATCAAAACAACATTACTTGCGTTAATTTGGTAAATTGATAGATTTTACAATGTTTTTGTCAAGTATTTACGTATCGGACTTTGACAGTTTGAATCGCGGCAAATTTGACATTTCGATTCCACAGATAAATCATTTAAAAATATTCTTGTGTCGCCAGGTGAATGAAACTTATGGCTATAACATAAATGATGTTGGCGCAAGCGATTCTGACCTTGTCCTTTATACAAATTCTGTACACAGAAGGGTCAAAATCGCATTTAAAAATATTGTTTCGAAATTTGTTCCTTGTGCATGCGTACGCACCACGCGCATCCTCACGTCTCCGGCAAGTAAGAGGTTAATGAACTTACCATTACTGTCTGACAAACAATTCTTTCTGGCACATACTCCTTGCTTCATTCACGGCTCATACTCTTCTGTTATTCTGACTCTCAACATGACTCTGACTCCTGACTCAAGTATTTGGTTCTCTCGATTGAGCCATGTCTTCCTAAGGCATCCCTGACTTATTTTACTATTCACATTTGCATCGTATATTCTTCTTACACTCCTTTCTTTGTCCATTCGCTCTTCATGAATATTTAAAATTCCTACTAGTGTTACAGACCACACGCCTCCAGATGTTGACACAATAATGTAAAACACAGGTGCTTTGCAATAATATTCCATTAATAGAGGCGAATAGATTATCACTTTCCTCTTATCTAAAAATTTACACCCTTACTAATAAATGTGTTTTAAATAACTAATAAACCGATGTGTTTATCAATGTGTAAAATTTTCTTATTAGAAGGCCATTATTATTTTGAGATGTCTGACTAATGAACTGGACGAATGGTATTGAGATTTTAACATGATTTATTTTTGGTGTATTATACCGTATTTCGCTTTAAAACTTCTCCACAGTCTACAAACTTACCCTGATGATGGACACTGTAAAGCTGTCCACAACTCTTGGATAAAGAAGGAGCAACACATAATGCTCCAAAAAGACATCAAAATGTTGACAAACGACATATGCATTAAGTCCGGTCTCCTGTGACCGAAAACATGAACATTTGCCTACACATTTGCTGAAACGTTATTATAAACATTGACAATGTATACAAAAGTGTACAAAAGTGCAGAAGTTTACAAAAATGTGCAAGGCCACGCTCCCATTGCCAAAGTTTTTATTAATATTCAAGAAAATGTGTAAGCAAATGTCATGTTTTCTGTCGCAGGAGACCCTGCTTAAGTGGTGATAATGTTAATGGAAGTTTTTAATGTCCAAATTGTTTAATAAATATCGGCATCAGTAAAGTTATGAGTGTTTAGCATTACATTTCAATCACATAAAACACTCATAGCTTAGTGTGCTGTAATAACAAAACAATAAGTATTCTGTTCACCAAAAAGAAATCATTTTCAAAAACAAACAAATACATTAGACATATAGTGCCTTTCAACGTTGATAGAATACACACCTTGTGAATGTCCGTGTTCATTTTTGTTTACTCCAGGAATAAAATGTTTTTATTAGAAACCTGTATTTTATCTATAAATCGTATGCACCAATATTTTTTTTTTTTTTTAAAAGCGGAGACGGTGTACCATTAGTTCCCATGAGTACTTAGGCCAAGGGCCCATTGTACTTTCTCCCATTTTACCTCGATCCTTTAATAACGCAGTCCCTTTAATAAAGTTCACCAGAGTTGTCATTGGATATATGGCTAGGTCTTCTGGTTCTACAACATGTCTCTCTAGGTATCTAGTTCCCACCAGGGCAGGACATTGACACCATAAGTGAATTGGAGTCTCTTCATCCTCTTCACATTTTTTACATCTACTGGTGCTTTCCACTCCCAATAGCTGCATGTGTCTCCTGAGATGGCAGTGTCTCGTTAGTAGGCCTACCAGTTCCCTCAGCGAGTTTCTGTCCATATCAAGTAGTTTCCTGGTCCGTCTGGGGTCGGGTCCGTTTATGAGTACTTTGGATTGTCTCATTCCTGGTGCCTTCTCCCATTCCTTCCAGTGCTGGGATTTGACCCATCTCTCGATATGTACTTTGGTGAGGCAAGCTGCTACTCCTACGGCCGGCTCAGATCCCGCAAGTGGTGTTTTCGACCCTTTCCTTGCCAGTTCGTCAGCCCGCTCGTTGCCCTTAATACCCATGCACCAATAAGTAATGGACGTAGAACTTAATCACACTAAACCAGTGGTTCTTAACCTGGGTTCGATCAAACCCTAGGGGTTCGGTGAGCCAGTCTCAGGGGTTCGGTGGAAGGCAAGACACACCCCAAAAAAAATTACGAAGAATATTGTCTCTATCCCATCCTGCCCCATCCTATCCCATTGCGCCCCCTCTGTTGTGGTTAATATAGTCGTGACTTCACGACGCATCTCTCCCATTACGCCGCCACTAATGTCACGTCCCGCTTTCCAATGAAGGGTTCGGTAAATGCGCATACAATACTGGTGGGGTTCAGTATCTCCAAAAAGGTTTAGAACCACTGCACTAAATAAACTCTTTAAATATATAAATAAATTAAATATTAATTCCACACACGTGGGAAATCTCAGCGCCTATTCCATATTTGGGAATGCTGTAAGAGATTTTTTTAAAGGAAGGAACGAACCAGATCAAAGTGATCCGTGTTATAGGAGGGAAAAAACATCAAAGTCATTAAGTTTATTTTAGACAAAAAGAGTCTTTACTAAAATATGAATTGTGTACAAATCTTGGTCAAGCATTTGGTGTGTTTCCAAGATGTACTGGTGCCAAAATATAAAGATATTCAGAGCACCTTCCTTTGTAATACCAATAGAAGAAACATGGGAAATATTTTTTTTTAAATACATGTTTTTGCATTTAGTTAGTTCTTTTACGAAATTTATTTGTCTGTGGTTGAATTTTTGATCTTTTCTTGGTGAACAGTGTTATAGAAACATCCATCATAAAAATATTCTTTTTGGGTGAGAAAAAGCAAAGCAGCATTTTTATGAGAGAAGAAAAATTACTTATAAAAACAGGTATCGTAAAATGTGATTGAAAAAATAAATTGTCTGAATAGATTGAAAAAATGTGAAGTTATACTAAAAAAAATATTATATTATTGACTAAAATTAAAGATTATATTGTTACGAAGATAATAAATAATAAAGTATAATTTGTGTATTAAAAATAATATTGTAAATTTTCAAAGAAACGATAAAATGATTTGATTATTTGTTTAGAAGTATAATAAAGTGTTTAATATAATAATATTATGATTTTAACAACATAGTAGAATGTATGGAGGTTGTCTGCGGTCAGTCTTGTACAGTCTAGGAGTCGGTGTGTTCGGTGGCTAGTTGGAGGGACGCTTGTGTTACTCGGTACATAAACTGTTTCAATAATCAAGTTTATATTTGTGCTTGCGCATATTATTTTTTTATCATGTCTCAAAATGAATAAACTAATTGAAAAAAAATTGTCTTTAATTTCTTAAATCTTCTGTTATTATTATAATAGTTCGACTACGAATGCAGAGGTCACAGGTTCAAATTATTGAAATAAATTATGTTATTTTACATTTAACCGGTAACGTGCCAGGAACTCGAAAACACGGGCCTCATTTGCGCATGCGCGAGAAAATAATTCAAATATTTGAAATAAATTGTCTCTGAAAAACTTTTGGTCTGCGATTTTGACCCTCATATGTACGAATTTGTATGAAAAACAGTGTCTAAATCGCTTGCGCCATCATTATTCTTGGTAGTCTTAAAGATTTCAGTCAAATTGCCACACTGGATTATTTTTAAGACGATTTATTCTATGATGATGTGCTGTCAGATTTTGGCGCGGAATTAACGGTCGCAATTACTGTGTGTATCGCGAATAAAACGTCGTAAAACCTATTAATTTACGTAATAAATGCAAGTAATGTGGTTTTAGTGGATAGTTTATTGTGTTGTGAACGTGTTGCAGTCAATAAAATATACCATAGCTTAAAATTTATCAACAAAACATTCAATTCAAAATTCAAAGTGGTGCTTTGTTAGGGCAAGGGGAAGGTTGGATGCCTCTTCACCCCCGGCTCGTCACAGGTTAATTCATATGGAACCGTATACAGTGTTAAGGGATATGTTCAACTTACTTCAACCAGTGATTCCTGACATTATCTGGAGTAAAAAATGTAAATGAAATTTTGGTCTACGGTGACTTTTTCAATGACTTTTTTTTTCCTTCAAAAGCAAACAAATAAGAACTCAGCTGAGTAACCATACAACCCCCAACCGTCCAATATTAAAGTGGTGTTCAGACACAGCTATAAACTGCGATCAGATATCTGTTGAACCGCGAGCGCTTATGTTTTGTACCGTTCACACGACACTATCAAATATTTCTTCCCATGGTAGGGAGGGGGTCAGATGAATTAGAAAGCAGCCATGGAATGCACATTTTTTGTACTGAATCTGTCAACATACATCTGTCATCCACCGGCCTAGGCCGCTCCGTAATTAAAATGACTCCCTCTCCTGTTTTCGTCGGAGAGGGGGGCGCTTAACTGTTGGCATATCGCCTCAGGAGCGGTTACGGAGTAAGATGTGTATTGTCTATGGTTAATCTGCGCTTAAACCGCTTAGGTGTGAATGGTCTGAAGGGATTGTACGGAGAGCAATATTTGGCGTGTTATGATCTTTTATAGTTTATAGCTGTGTCTGAATATGGCTTTACTATTTTTTTTATGTTTTTGGATACCAAAATTTCATTTATGTACATTTTTTACTTCAAATAATGTAAGGAATCACGTACGTACGTCCAAAGAATCACGTACGTAAGTCAAGTGCGTCCCTTTAAAACCCTGCATAGTTATTTGTGGCATGTTCGAGAGCGGTAGATTCTCTCTTAAAAAAGCGTTGCTCTGAAATGACTAGCCGTGTTTGGTGACCAGATTTGGTTGGCCAGGTACTTCCCGACCTTCTTGTTTCCATCTCCTTCCCTTACCCACTTCCTTCAGTCTCACAACATACCCCGATTGGGGATGCTGTAGTCCCACTGGCTCCAGACGGTTGAGAGCAATTAGACCGGTCAGTGGCTGAGTTGGCATCGCGTTTGGTTCCCACCTGGGCGTCGCGTGTTTAATTCCTCGGCTGGCTAAGTCCTCCATCAAAATACGTGATGTTTCGGCTTTCTGTGGAGGTAGTAGGAGATTTTAAATATTGTCTGGTTATTCGCAACCCGGGAATATTTGTCTTTCTTTTTATAAGAAAATAAAAATTAAAAAACTCTGTTCAGTATTCACATAAAAAAACTAATGCTTTTGTTTAATTCATTTGGAGATTTCAAATCAATGCCAATGCTTCACCATTTATCCAGACAGAGTGAACATATATTACATACACCCAACATACATTCCCAACTAGTTAATTTATAATTTAGTCATCAAAATAGTAAAAGTATGCCAGACAGGGTGAGTCACGAAAGTATTATAAATGTAGGCTAGAGGTCCCGATACATGGAGAGGGAAAGTGTTGCTTCTTTCACCACAATGTGAATGGAGAACATAACGGTTTACAAGTGACTGGAGCCAGTGGCGGATTTGCCCTAAGGCCTAAGTAGGCCCGGGCCTAGAGCGGCCAGATATTAGGGGCGGCCAATCATGACAAAAAAGTCACTGATGATAAGAAATAAAAATAAAAAAGAATTACTAACTTGACGAAACTAAGCGCATCTGAAGTGGAAGAAAAGGACAAAGCATTGCAAATGGTTTATTCTACTGACTTAGAAGACAATTTTTCAGAAGAATGTCTCCATTTTCGTGCTCACTGCAGTATGAAAAATGAGGATCGAAACAGTGAAATGATAACGAACTGAAGGTCCATTTATCCAAGCGTGGATTTTGCTTCTCGTTTGTATGTGTGTACTCCCGCCAGTAACTGTTCTGCAGAACGATCGTTTTCTTAGTTGCAACAAGTTAAAATTTATTTACGCACAACAATGACGGAGCAAAGGTTAAACGATCTTGCTTTGCTTAACACAGAAGCAGATTTTGAAGGAAATAGGATTGCGAAGAGTTAATCAATGATTTTGCTGCACTTCAGTGCAGAGGAGTTTTGTAACACATTGTGAAACACTTATTAAATATTGTAAGAGAATAAACCTGTGATTAAACTACATAGTTAAATAAATAAAACCTAAAACCGTTTTAACGTTTTGCTTGAATGTGCAATTATCCTTCAAACCTTAGAAAGTATTACAAACTAGCAGCTATTATAGTTAACTAAATTTCTAAATCGATTTCGATAAAAGTTGGCAATAACGTAAATTCATTATCATTATGTATTTTATATGATGGGTACTGAGAAAGGGGCGGCTTGTACTTACTTCATGGCCTGGGGCCTAGGGCGGCCAAGACTGCAAATCCGCCACTGACTGGAGCGCTGGTTCGATATACTAGAGAAGCTTTTACTTTTGATGTAGTCAGGTCTGGTCCAGTTGGGTAGAGTAGTATGTGGTCCAGGGTGAGGCGGAAGTCAGAAGAGAAAGAAGAGGCATGTAGAGGCAAAAGTCATAGCGTGGTTTACGATGAGCGTAAGCGAAAGAGAAAGAAAGGCGTCGGCGGGGAGGCATGCCACTTTTCTCACCTTAAACTCACCTATGGCGACGATTTCTGTATCAATGTCAGGTCGGCACCACTTTCCCAAACCGTTTTAAGTATCAGATGGGTCCCACTATCGGTTCTCACGTTAAGACTTTAGTTTTGTTTTTAAAACAAAGCTACTATTAAATGATTCTAAAAACCCCAGACTGTTTCTACATGGCACAACATACATTTATGTGTAGTATTCCAAAAACTTTTAAGTGTTCTCATCCAAGGCAGTTTGTTCCTGTTCTTGAAGCTAGTGGAGAGATAGCATTTATATAGAGTGAATTAGAAATGAATAGCAAAATCAAACAAATGTTCCTATGGCAGTGTACAACACAAGAACAGCATCTAGAGCTTCTGGCAAGCCACAGGCAATCCCGACGAGAGACAGTGAGCAGTGGAACGGAAAGTGGTCCGTCCCCGGTAGCACAGTGGCCAGACTTGACCCCTACAAAGATGATGGGATGGTGGAGAAGAGAATTCCTTGTAACTAATGATCAGAGTACAAGGGAACCTTCCCTTTCATTGTTACCGGGGTAGTGCAGTGGACGGTGCAGTGAATTAAGCGCTTACAAAAGACAGAAAATAAAGGCCCCACCTATTCCAGACAGGGCCAAGGGGCTATTCCCCCCCCTTATGGGATGAGTGTAACAGAACAATTCTGGCCGGTTTGATAATTAGTAATATTATTAAAAAGATTCCAGTACCACTCCTAGGAGAAAAACAGGTAAAAAGAGGAAAGGTTTGTGACCATTAGGGGATTATTTCAGCGGATTAAAACTGTATATTGTAATTTGTGCCGAGCTCAAAACAGGCCCGAGCAAGACCCGATGATGGCGTGTGCTGGCTCGCTCTCTTTGAAAACCTCCCTAAGCGCTTACTTCCCCTAGCCCCACTTCCATGTGATTTTAATTATAATGTAAGAACTGGGCAAATAAAATTTACAAGTGAAACAAGTAATAAAACATCAGAGAAAAAAAAATTTAAATGAAAAAAACCAAATACACATGTAAACTATAATAAAAAAAAACATAAAGGTTAAACTGAATGAAAAAAGATTATTTTAAATAAAATATAATACAAATCTGAATATTAACAAATTTGTCACAGCTCACATAGGTCTCGTATAAATCGCTGTATCTCCCTTACTACCATAGTGAGAAATGGAGAAAAGTGATCTAACCAGTGTTAGAAAGAGAAAACACCACTCTTTTTTATTCAAATCTAAAACATAACAACAAAAAAGTAAAATACACACCTTTTTCAAACCAAAGTTTCGAATTGCAGTTTGAAAAAAATGTTTAAATTTTGAAACTTTGGAAATTTTTTACTAATTATTTTTACACTTTTGACAAAAAATTAAGTGACAATAACGTTTAAAATATATATTTCTAATAAAGTGTTTGTGTTTTCATTTTTTTTCATTATCAGCCCCGCCTTGAGGTCGCGCTCTTTTTTTTTAAATTAGCTCCAAACAAGGAAAAAAAATCCCTCAGGGTCTACATCATCTTAGGGGATGCTGTGTCGAGGGTCTTTTAAAGGAAAGGATTTAGAGGAAGTTCTGGGAAGAAAAAATGTATTAGGGGTGTATAGAAATCTGGGGGACAGCGTATCCAGGAGTGATGGACGAATGAATCCCCCCCTTCAATAATTGTGGTACAAGGCGATGCGCGATTGGTCAAGAGAGTCTGGACAGAGAGGTCAAAAGGCCTTCCTCAATCCGGCCTACCACGCAGTATAGCAGTAGCATACGCATTCGCAGCCAAGACCTAGTCAAATTGTTCAAGTTCCTTGTTGCCATCACATCATACACTCTGCCATGGTACTACGATCAGCACGTTCGATATATAATAGGTATAAAATCATTTGTGACTGTAATAAACATCCGGACTTTTCCATTAGTGTTAAATTATTGCTTAATAGTCGAGAAGTCTGGATGAAGTTGATGGATCGGCCCGATACCATGCTTCATAAATATCCTGTCAGTTATAAGTGCGTAAATTTATCGTAATTATATTTTATGACGAAAAGTGTCAAAATGGTAATCATGAATATTATATTATATTATATGTCAAAATGGTAATCATGAATATTATATTATATTATATGTCAAAATGGTAATCATGAATATTATATTATATTATATGTCAAAATGGTAATCATGAATATTATATAAAATATAAAAATGGTTATTATTATATTTTATGACGAAAAGTGTCAAAATGGTAATCATGAATACTGAATGAATCGTGTTCACCAGAAGTGTAGAATGGTAATCCTGAAAATTGAATGAATCGTATTTACGAAAACTGTAAAAAAGTAATCACTAAAATTGTATGAATGGAAACCACGAAAAGTGTAAAAACGGTGATCACGAACATTGTATAAATTGCATTGGAAATCATGAAAAGTGTGAAAATGGTAATTACGAACAGTGTGAAAATGGTAATCACGAACATTGCATGAATCTTATTTACTTACGAAAAATTTGAAAATCGTAATTACGAACATTGCCATATTCACGAAAAACGTGAAAATCATAATTACGAACATTATATGAATCATATTCACGAAAAGTGTAAATCTTATTCACGAAAAGTGTGAAAATCGTAATTACGTATTCACGAAAAGTGTCAAATGGTAATCACGAACATTGTATGAATGGAAATCACGAAAAGTGTGAAAATGGTAGTCACGAACATTGCATGAATCTTATTCACTAAATGTGTGAAAAATCGTATATACGGACATGTATGAATCGTATTCCCAAAAATGTAAAAAGGTTATCACGAACATCGTATGAATGAAAATCACAAAAAGTGTGAAAATGGTTCTCACGCAAGTGTAAAAAGTGTGAATCGTTTAAATTTGTGTGAATCATATGAATTTTGGAAGAAGTTCGAAGAAGGTATCTAATCACGAAACTTGTACGAATCGTATTCACAAGAGGTGTGGAAATGATCATGAAAATCGTATAAATCATGTAAGTAACTACTATAGTCTTTACTGCTAAAGTCAAATATATAATCTAAGGAAATGGTTATTAGACACTGATGATTCATATTGATGCCGTACCGAAGCCCTTGTTTTCCCAATTGAATTCATTTTTGAAGGAAGTGGAATATTATAATTTTGTTATAATTCTTGTATATGAAACTATGTATTTACTTGTTTATTATATTCATTTGCTTATATTAAATTAGTTTGTAATTGCTTATATACGGCTTATACTGCTATTTACTGGTTTGTATTTACATCTATACTATTCTGTAATTTAAACAATTTATCTAATTGTTATTTTATCATCAACATTATACATATGCACCGTTTGAAAATGTACCCTGTTGTTGCATAAAATGTTGTCATTATGTACCTGCTGATAAACTACATAAGTAGTTTAGCAGGTTTAAATGTAAATATCAAAATTTAAAAAAAAAATTAATCCCAAAAGTGACTATCACAAACGTAAAATGGTTCCATGACAGTTGGTCCGGCGACAGTTGATCCGGCGAAAGTTGGTCCGAGGACAGTTGGTCCGGCCGACAGTTCGTCCGGCTGACATTTGGTCCGGCGACAATTGGTCCGGTGACAATTGGTCCGGCGACATTTTTTTTTTTTTTTACATTAACTCCACACAGGAGGCCTTGAGGAAAACAATTTCCCTCAGGGCCTGTGTCATCTGGGATGCTGTGTGAAGGGTATTTTTGAGGAGAGGAAGGAATGAACATTGGTGTTAAAGAGACCCATGTTGTAGGAAGGAGGAAACACAGAGGCCGGCAAATCATTCCACAGCCGAGCTGTTGAACATAAGAACGAGTCGAAGAAACGACCCGTTCTCATGTGACAAATGTCAATCGTGTACAAATGTTGGGCACGCGTTTGGCGTGTTTACAGACTATGCACCGGTGCCGAAGGGATCAATGACGCTAGATCCTCGGAGCATCTTCCATTGTAATACCGGTAGAACAAGAACAGCATTCCCACCTGACGCCTGTGCTCTAAAGATTGCAGTCCGTCTGTTAAGATGGGAGAATCTATCAAACGGACCGCCCGTTTCTGCACAGAGTCAAGGGTTTTTTTTAGGTATTTTGGAGCTCCATACCAGAGGTGGCTGCCAAATTCAACCGTGGGGCGCACTTGCGATTTGTACAGGGTTAGCAGTTGTGTAATATTAAAGTATCTGCGGGCCCTGTACAGTACGCCCAGTTTCTGAGAGGCTAACTTAACTCTGGTTTCGATGGAGCCCCCATATCTGAGCTGGTCACTTAGAGTTACACCAAGCATATCGATGGAGGTCCTGTTCGGAAGATATACTTATATCTGAAGGCATCTTGAGTGAAAATCCGCTGTCAAAATATTTTTACTAATAATTTCGACTCTCCGACGTTACAATACTGAATGAATACTGACGAATAGCAAATTACGACATAATTATATGTGCAATATCTACTTAAGATTAAGGAGGCGGATATGTTTACCGTCGCCCCAGGAACCATTTATTGGATAATCAACACCCCTATCATAGTCCCATCCCAAGTGGTTTGCTACGTTTGGTGACCGTGTTTACGGGATGAGGTTTGTCTAGGTCTTAGCGAGGGATGCCTTTGTCCACCTAATGCATGGCGGGCCGGATCAGAAGAGAGAGGGAGACCTTTTAATCTCTCCAGCCTGACTCTCTCGACCCACCGCCTTGCACTGCAGTGCGGAAAATTTACCTGGCTATCCAGATCTAGTCACCATACACGGCAAAAGTCATTTCAAATAACGTTGCAATTCTGAATGAATACTGACGAATAACAAAATACTTAAGATTTAGGAGGTCGTATTTTGCTATTCGTCAGTATTCATTCAGAATTGTAACGTTACTTGAAATGGCTTTAGCCGTGTTTGATAACTATATCTGAATAGCCAGGTACATTTCCACATCTCCTTCTCCTCCCCACTACCTTCATTATCATACCATATCAAAATTGGGGATGCCATAGTCTATAGTCTCACTGGCTCGAGACGGTTGGGAGCAGATGGGACTCTTGTGTTATATTCAGATATAAAAGTTATTTTATATGCAAGTAGGAATCTTTAGCGTTTTTTTTTGCTAAGCCGACTGCACGTATAAGTATGTCGTATTTTGTGATTGCCGCATGCTACTTCGGAGAGTCGAAATTATTAGTAAAAATATTTTGACAGCGGATTTTCACTCAAGATGCCTTCAGATATAAGTACATTGATTTTGGTTGTACGGACGTATATCCTGTTGCATACTTTCTTTAAGAAAAGATGTTCTAAACTTTCGGCCGGGCCAACTGTCGCCGGACCAATTATCGGGTCACTCCGTAAAATATATAGCAATCCCAAAAACGGTAATTCCACAAAGTGTATCAGTGGAAATCCCTTAAAGTGTATAAATGATAAGGCCATAAAGCGTACGTTCCATAAAACGTGTCCTAATGGTAGGAAAACTTGAATAATATATATATGTATATATATATTTTTTTTTTTTTTTGATTCGCCTGATTTATACATGTTTGTTAAATTTTTTGACTAATGTGGGCCTCACTGGGTGCTTTACCCGTGCTGAGGACCTCATTTTACAGTTTGATATGATTTATATTTTTTTAATTTGAGATACATATAAAATAAAGACTAAAGAAAAAAGAAACTCAATAATAACATATAAGAATTAAAAGAAAGTAAGATAGAGCAAAATAAAATAGAGTAAAATAACACTAAAATAAAACAATAAAATAAAACTATATAAATAGGATAGATACATATAAACCAATAGTGAAATTAAAAGGGTTTTATATATTAGTGAGTATTGCAATGGTGTTTATGTCTGTGTTTTTTTTCTTTTTATTTTTTTTTTATGTTGTGATTTTTTTGTAAAGTTGCCTTTTTTGTTCTTTAATCCATCTTTTAATTTTGAGTGTAAAAAGTTTTTTGTTTTCTTCTTTTTTTAAATCGAGTGAAAGATGGTTGAATGCTTTTATTGCCTGGTATTTGTGATGTCTTTGTCCAAAGCTTGTGTTTATCGTCGGTGTTTTTAAGTTTTGTATGTATGCTTGTCTAACTGGTCTATTAATGGTTTGTGTTTGTTGGAGTTTGTGTTTTTGGTCAAAGATATAGTTAAGAAGTGTTTTTATGTATAATTGTCGTATATCAAGTCCGTCGAACATGTTGAATATTTGGTCTGTGTCAGTCATTCTGTGTTTTTTTAGTATAACCTTTAAGATGGTTCTCTGTGTGGTTTCCAAATGAACAATAGCTGAGTTTGTTGCTCCTACCCAAACAATGATTCCATATTCTATTATAGATTGGCAGAGTGCAAAATATACTGTTTTCATTAGTTTTAGTTTGTATATGTTTCTTATGTTTAGGAAAAGATGTATTGTTTTGAGGAGTTTATTGGTGATATGATTTATATGATGTGCCCATTTGAGATTATGGTCAATTATGATTCCTAGATATTTTATTTGGTCTGTTTTTACTATAGCAGGGCAGTCGCAGTTTTTGGTGTTTAAACAATTGTGAATTTTTATGGTGTTTGTTTTATTGATATGTATTGATATGGAAATTAAGATGTTGAACAAACAATCATGTAAATCAATATTTTCGTAATTAAAAAAAAACTGTTGTCCAACCACAAGGTTACCTTTGAAAAATGACTTACCTAGTTTATTATTTACTATTATAAAATCTACGAAATTGAAACGACACAAAAGCCGTTTCATTGCCCGCTGGACTAATGGCCAATGTGCGTGTTTAGTCCGAGTTTCCCACTTTTAATAGGTACTGCGCAGATAATGTTACTTCAGTAGCCCATAAAGGCCGCTGAGGTCAACGTAAGTCCACTGAAAACTAAGCTGGAATTCTGCAAAGATATCTACTTGTAGTTCAAACCCTGACAAATAACATGAAAACCGCGTTAACTAACTGTAAAGTCATGCCAATGTGATAATCATTAGCCATTGGGATTTTTTTTTGGTGAAAACTTCTTTAGCATGGACGAAAAAGCGACACTAAAAAGGGACAAACATATATCTATAGGATATAGCCTGCGAGAGATTGAGATAGAATAATCGGTCTCCTTTTTGTGCGGTGCTTGGTAGCCTCCCAACTCTAGTCTACTCTAATTTTATGAAGATTTCACTTCTACCGCGTGTGAAGTGAACACAATATATTTGTTGTTTATTTGTGAGTTATTTCATATCAGATTTACAACAAAATAGAGAAAACCGTAAAAAAATCGAGTGCAGTTCACACGCGGTAGAAGCAGTCCTGGATTTGTCAATAGGCCGTACAGGCCGTCCAGGTGCGGTAGATTTCAGAAGGCGGCGCCAAGCATACAAGTGAGTAATTATGATAGGTGGCAACTTCTAAGAAGGTGGAAAGGGCGGCGCAAATGAAGTGGCTTATACTCATGAAAAGTACAAAACCGCCACTGGGCAGAAGGGAAACCAATTTCAACCAATTCCTTGAAAAGTGAGCTCATAATCAAAGCGGCCAATGCGCGCAACTCGACAGAGTGCGACGTTTCGTAGGTAAGGTTTCATTGCTTCTCATTCTCTCGCAGGCTAAATCCTATAGATGTGTGTGTTTGATGTATTGTTTTTTTAGTGTCAATCGTTTACGTTTCATCGAGTTTCAAATCACTTCAAAACTTTTTCAGGAATTGAGAATAGAATTTTATCCGTTTATGTCTTCAGAGGAGCCTAACATGTCTGTGAGAGTAAGGGCGTTTTACAAGAGGTTTTTTTCATATCATTCCCCCCCTCCATATAGAAAGTACCTCGGGACCCATGTGACAAATCGTGACACGATTAATTTTCATTCTTACGTTTTCATACAGATACTTGCCATCGTCAAAAAATGGCAACACTTCGAACATAAACATAGATCACATGAAACTATCTGGCATTTGCCTTCGGCGTTTGCGTCACGTCAACAAATCGTCAAAAATACAAGCAAAATCACAATACCGAACAATATTAAACAACTTCACAATCAGTACATAATAAGTACATATTAATTTTAGTTAGTCTTTCACCTTTCGCATAGTCTTTTTTATCAATATGATAAATGTAAAATAAAATAAACGTGCACCATTTCAACAAACAGTGCAAACAATAATAATAATAAATGTTTATTTTCTTCCCTTTGTAACAAACAGAGAAAATTAAAATTTAACGGTATGAATAATATGAACTTGGTAATTATAAATACATAACGACGTGTTATAAATATATTCATTTATTTTTATTTTTTTATTGCTTCTTCACAATTTATATACATACTAGCTTGTACCCGGCATGCGTTGCTACGCCATTTAATAAAGAAATTGTTTCTCCCTGCGTGTCCTTTCCCATTCATCCCGTTCCCCTTCGGTCTCCCCTTCCTCTCCTGCGTCCAACTCTGCCTCCTCCACCTTCCGTCTCCCTCACTCCACTCTCCCCCCCGTCCCGCGAACCCCCCTCTAGAGTTTCCCTCTCCCCTCTCGCATTCCATACATTCAGTACCGATACATTCAGTTTTCAAACAGCTCGCGTGCCACCTATTGCAATTTTTTATGCAAATTTCACAATACCAGAGCTCACCAATAGTTTCATACAAACCTTGTCCTGTCAATAACGAACACAAAAATAAAAGAATTATCCAATTTGGTGCAGTCGTTCGGAAGTTATGCGCGTACATACATTTTGGCGATTCATTTTTATTTATATAGAATATAGAAGATAGAAGAAAAAGATAGAAGATAGATAGATGTTTAGCATGTAATTATTAACCCCACAAGGGTTCGCCTGTATCGGGGTTAATAATTTCACAATTTAATAAAAATAACGCACGCAAATATCGGTCATGCAAAACAGTTAAGTAAAAGCAAAATAATAAAATTTTAAAATAAAATGATAAACAGAGAAAATAATAAGTGATAAAAATATATGAATTAACAACAAAGTGTTGAGAGATCAGACAAAATGTTATCATTCATTATATCATTAGTTCATACCATTTTCAACAATAGATAAAATTAAAAGGTAAATATTCGGAACAAACGTCAACGGTTATGTAACGGGATTGTGTATGTTATCTTTACTTTAAAAAACAGCCTACGTTTTAGAATGGTTTATTTGGCTACGCAGGGTTTGTGTAGCGGGCTTGTGTATATTATCTTAATTTAAAAAATTTTATCAAAAAAAGTGCGTATTAACCAAAGATATTCAAATACAGAAATTAACCATTGACGTTTGTTCCGGACTGCAAACAGAGTGATTTGACAGTGTAAAAGTAAATTTTCAATTTACGTAAATAAAATTAAAAATGTAACATTTTCAACCTCCCCCAATGCAAATAGTTGTCTTTTATGGTAATTAAGAAGAATCTAAAAGTTTTATCAAAAAAGTGCGTATTAACCGTTGACGTTTGTTCCGAACAATTACCAATTAAAAAAATATATGTCCTTAAGGTATTTTTTAAATATGTGTAAAAAATAACTTAATGAAAAAAACAAAGATTTATAAGCGAATCTTTCTTATGCAATATTAAAGTGACTATCAAATAATTATGAAAGAAACCGTTTTGATCACAACATTATCGTTTTCATTCCATTTAAGTGCCCGTTTTCATTAAAATATGATTGTATTGTATAGTGTAGTGTGACACCTTAGAAATGCCATCCGTGTTTTACAAAGTGTTTTTTTAGTGCAGTTGTGTTGTTTGGTTTCAATCCGTGTTTTGTGTCTGTATATTTTCTATTTCGGATCTCCCAAAGTTGTGTATCCAGCTCTTTATTTGAGATTTAATTGTTATAATGTTGTTGTGATTTTTGAATTAGAGTGGGATCTTGTTGTGGAATAATAAAGTATGAGGGTAGGCTGAAAAGTAATGCACACATGCTTGTACAGCGCGAACAAAATGATATTCAGAAGCGCGCCAGGTGGAACAAGGAAGTGACATTCCTCCTCTATACGTACGCGTAAGCTTGAGTATTTTGAGTTTGATTCATCAAGTGTATTTTGAGAAGGGTAAGTATTTGTGACGTGTTTTGTGAAAAAAAAGTGACTACTACTGAGATTCATAGTTGTTTAAAGGATGTTTATGGTGACGATGCTGTTGATAGGTCTATTATAAGCACTTGCATACTGCTTCCTAACACTGTATGCGGGGACATTTGGAGGTCTAGTTTGTTCATTTATATGGAAACGTTCTTCCAAAAAAATTAGAGTCCTTAAGTAACCTTGTTACATATACCAGGGCGGGAAAGCGGTGGGTCCCTCCAAATAATGATAGGTCTACTGTAAATCGGTGGGAGAGATGGATTCTACTCACTACTGGCCACTGACACTGACCCCCCAGATTCTTACCCACCCTAGTACCCTTTTCCTTCCTAGAACTTCTTCTCCTTCCTTTACTAAAAAGATCCTCCACAAATCATCCCATAAGATGACATAGGCCCTGAGGGGAATTATTTTTTTCAGGGCTTATGTGTTAAGCTAAAGTAAAAAATAAAAATAATGAGTGAATTTAGTATATTGTCATTTCGATAATACAGTAAAATGAATATATCAATGACAGACGACAGGTATCAAATAAATAATGTCTGCCATCTTCCGAAATGTCCGTTTTTTCATCCCGAATCAAAAACGAACAACGCCCGAGGGTTCCATCACTTAATCTTTAGTTTAGGCACGTGTGTCCAAGGGAGCTTATTTTGATAGTGCATTCTGGTGGCGACCTCTGGCGACAGGTGCAACAAAACTATCACTCCGGTGGATGGAGGATGGTCTAGAATAAAAATAAAAGAAGAATTTCAAATAAGGTTTTCGAACGGTTCTGAAAATAAATTTTACAAAAATAAAACCAGACCTCTAATTAAAAAAAAATCGAGTGCAGTTCACACGCGGTAGAAGTGAAACCTTCACAATAACTTACACACTCTCAACCAATAGGAGCCTTGAAAAATGAGCAGATAATCACAGCGGCCATTGCGTTAAGGTTTCATTCTCTGGCAGGCAAAATCCTATAGATGTTTGTATCTTTTTAGTGTCGCTATTTTTCGTTTCATAGAGTTTCTAATCACAACGGTGCTTAAGAAGTTTTCACTTAAAAAATAGAGTGTGCAGTTCGCACTAGGGCCGTAGTCAGAGTTGAATTAGGGTAGAGGTAATTGCAAGCAAAAATGATAATGATTTTAAGCATTTTGTTTCATATTTTTGTTGCACCTACGATTCAGACCGATTGAAATGGGCATGGAATTTTTCATTACTTATTCTGTGACAAACCTGGGGAATCCCCTTTCTTTCAATGAATGTATAATAATGTCATCTTAATCACTGCAGCGACTGGCAACACCGTCTGGGTCGAATTTTAGTGAGAATGATTGAGAGAGGTCCGTGGGAGATGCGCGACAATTCTAAGAAAGTTTCATGGATAATCATGTGTTCCAAGGGATCATAAAACCATCCATGTGTTCCAAGTACAAAAGTAAGAAGAAAAACATTTTCTTGTTCTGGGTGTAGTATGTTTTCATTACTGCTTTCATCAAAGCATTTTATTTCATCACTAGTTTCATCGCACGTTTCATCACTTTACAACGCATTTTATTTCGTTTTCATCATGGATTACAACGTATTTTATCATCACTAGTTTCATCACATGTTTCATCACTATTTTCATCAAAGTTTACAACGCATTTTATTTCATCACTAGTTTCATCGCTAGTTTCATCACTGTTTTCATCAGATATAACAACGTAATTTATCATCCCTAGTTTCATCACATGCTTCATCTCTGCTTTCATTAAAGTATACAACGCATTTTATTTCACCACAAGTTTCATCGCACGTTTCATCACTTTTTTTTATCAGAGATTACATTGTAAATTATCATCACTAGTTTCATCACATGTTTCATCACTGCGTTCATCAATGTTGTCACCTTTCTTTAGTTCAATGATTTCCATGCTCGAGAGTCGAGACTCTTGACTAGCGTTTGGGAGGTCGCGGGTTCAAATCACGGCGTGCGCAAGAAAATTCTATTTGATTGATTTGTGTTTTCACAATTTAAAATATTATAAGAAATATTTGTTGCACTTACCAGAATGAAATATAATCCCAGTATCACCCTGGTGTAAGACCACCATTCAGAATTTAAAACGTTGCATGAAATGGCTTTTTCTAGGTTTGGTGACTAGATCTGAATAGGCAGGTACTTCCCCATCTTCTTCTTCCCCTTCTCCTTCCCTTCTCCACGTCAGTCTCACAATATACCCCAATTGGGCATGTCATATTCGCACTGGCTATGCGCGGTTGGGAGCAGTTGGAACTCTTTCAATATATCGTCGCATTAATTCGTAGACTGCGTAACTCCAAATTTTTCGAAAATACGTTTTTAATGCCATCTGGTGTTAAAATTAGTCCCACATCAACTAATAAAACTCGTAAATTTAAAAAAAAATTAACTTTTTAGATAAACACAAATTAGGAAACTGCGTAACACAATGGTGCCATTTTTACTCGCGAATACTTCGAAACTCCTCAACTCGACATACTTTATTTTATTTACCATTTCAGGTCTTATTATTTAACTACAAAATTATTTGTAGTATTAGTATTGTGCTGTTATGCTTTGTGTACTAAATACTATTATTATTTTTATCCTATTATTCTTACATACTGAGACTAAATATAAAAGTCAATTAGGATGTTACTGAGTAATTCCTAAAATTAATATCGCAGTTCTGTATTGTTGCGTTTTGATTTATGAATGTAAAATTCGTATCTCCCAAGTCTTCAGCTAGTTGTTCATAAAACTGTTCGCATAAAAGTACGTAGGTATCTTTGTAAAATACATATCTCCATTCTTGGTTTTTATGTAAACTTCCTAACTCAGATTTGAAATAGAAAGCCTTAAGAGTGTTTAACCAGCCAGCGGACGAAAATCCACATTTCGTCGAAAGTTGTTCTTACGATCGTGCAGAGCGGTTACAATGAGAAAGATTAATTATTCTCCGTACCAGCTTTTTAAATTTATAACTCAATATCGAATTTATTCAATCCAAATTAGCTTTAATTTATACCTTCATCCAAAAATGCCGAAAGGCGTGATGATAAAACTATTAAAATAATGTACTTTTTGTAATTATTTTTTGATTATAAGTATCATTTTTCAATAATGTCTAAGTTTAATAAGAATGTTAAAAAAATCTGAAATATATTAGTTTGTAAGTGCGCAAATAAATACACAAATGGACCAATTTTCGTCAAGAAACACATTTACGTACATATTTTTTAATGATTTTATTGAAACTAAAATTAAAATTCTAAAACATGCGTTTGCTAGATAATGTATTGATTTATTTTACTGCATGATTATATTATTTGAAATAGGTGTGGTATAATACAAAATCTTTTTTGAAAATTTAACAAATCTGCCGACGACCTATGGAATAACCTTATTATACTAAAAATTAAAAAAAAATTCTCAAAATTTATTACATGCGAATACTAGATAAAAGAACAATCTATTTATAATTTTTTGTGGAAAAGAGTCAATACGTCTAAAATCTGATTTAAAAATGACATATTTCTGGTTTTCTCTGGTAATGCCCTCTTAACTTACAAAAGTTAAATGATTGAAAATAAATTTCGAAATATATTATATGTTCGGAACATAAATAAAAAGAATGACCCGTCTTTCATTTTTTTCACTACGAGGTTTTTTGTGCCTCCTGTAAAATTTGACATTTAGTGGTTACTCATTCTACGAATTAATGCGACGATATGCGATATTCAAGAAGATTACGAAAAATTTGCTTTCCTTATATTTTTTCTATATTGGTGTTGAAGGCTACTTCAGTTAGTTTAGAAAATTTCGTGAAAGATACTACAAAATATTTCAGAGAGCCTGTTATTGTATTGGGTTATATCAACAACCTTATTTTTTGTATAACTATTTTTAAACACACATTACTTATTTTCTAATCCACGAATCTAAGTTCCTAAAATACGATTTATCACGAGAATGAAACGTCACGCCACCCAATTATTATTAATCAAGAGAAAATCAATGTACCTACTTAATTTACTGTTTATTTATTACCCGGCACGCGTTGTAATGCCATTCAAAGATTTTTTTTTCTTTTTTAAATTAAAAAGAGAGACAAATATTACGTTACGAATAACCCGACGAAATTTGAAAATTTTCTACTACCACCACTGTAAGCCGAAAATGTTGCTTGAGTTGTGATGGAGGACTTAGCCAGCCGAGGAATCGAACACGGATCACCTGAGTGGGACCCAAATGCGACTCCACTCAACCACTGACCGGTCATAATAAATAATAAATTGATTCTCCCTGCATGTTCTTTCCCATGCGTTCCCGTTCCCTTCCACCTTCTCTGCCTTCCCCCTCCCTCCCGCGAACCCCACCTTCCCCCTGCTTTTCCTCCCTGCCGCTGAAATATATGAAATACACATATTTTTATTTACACAAATTTCATAACGCCAGAGCTTACCATTATATTTAGCCTATGTTACTCGCTGATAATGTAGCTTTCTATTGGTGAAAGAATTAGTTTTTTAGGCGTGAAAGCTTAACAACAAACACACGCACTTTCGCATTTATATTTAGCTGGTTCCCGGCATGCGTTGCAATGCCATATTCAAAGAAATACATTGTTTCTCCCTGAATCACCTTTCCCGTGCATCCCCTTTCCCCTCCCGCGTCCCCTTCCTAGCTAGCTTTTCTCTTCAATTTACGACTGATTTAAAAAGTGTACGAGAGTACTTGAGAAAAGTGTACTATTATGAAAAAAAGTGTACGAGAGAAATTTGGTGGTTTGCGAAGACTGCAAGGCTGGTGTAAGCGTAATAAGTAAGATTAAGAATGGGACACTTAGATGGTTTGGGCAAGTAGAGCCTGAAAAGGTTTTTAGGAGAATATATGATGCGATTTTGGTTGGTAGAAGAAGTTGGGGACGCTCGAGGAAGACATGGCATGAACAAGTAAACCAAATTCTTGAGTTTTGTCAAAAGGCAAAATAATCGAGCGATGGATGAATGTGAATGAGGCAAGGAGTGTGTGCCAAGACCGAGTTGTTTGCGGTCCTCTCCTCCGTTTGGTAGATATATCCGACCGAAATGTTGTGGCAATTTGTCTCGTTCGAGCTATAACAGCTACGATTTTGGCTGCCAAATGACTCTAATGGGGAACGCTAGCTGCGGAGTCGAAGTCGGTCGGTCAAAGAACGCATTCATATTGGCAATTACAGCTAATTAATGGTTTTATGGAATCACTTTTATTTATTTATGCGTATGGTATCCCCACCACGCAAGGAAGCATCTCTGGATCGCTCCGGCGCGCGATGACCGAGCGATTGATTCCGTCTCCAGTACTCGATCCGAACGGCCACTCGCGTTTTGTACCTCTCTACCCGTTTCATACGTGAACACTAAATTGTGTAAATATTAAATCTGAATATGTGTTATTAATCATCATCATATATATTTATTGAAAACCGGATCGCGGCCAAGAAGTACCGTGTTCCCCAGGAGCCTGCCTATCCCGTATGGTAAAGTATTGGTACTACCTCGTCTTATGTGGAAACGGAGCACCAGGTCAAACATTTTCCACAGCACCTCAACCCTTCAAACAACACTTCTAACAGTTTATTTGTTCGGCAACCAAAGGGGAAGAAACTCTGAATATTTTGTACGGATTTGTTTGACCCATATAGAGATATATATTTTTTATCTAAATGAGGAAAGTCATGCCAGTAAAGCATTTAAAAGTATACCTAACAGCCTCCCCCATGGCACCCCATTCCTTTGGTGGGTAGAGTAACTCACTCAGGAATTCCTAGACCGGCCCGCCTTTTAATATGATCCACGTTTTTCCTAATAAAGAGCGAGCGGCGCTTTAATGGGGCGGGGAAGGGAGCAGGGGGGGGGGGGGGGGGGGCGGTGAACTAATTTGAATAATAATTATAGTTGTAATGTGATACGGGAAAAATTCGTGAACTGAAAAGAAAATTTCTTGAAAATAAGTCAATTAATTGATCTTAAAAATTTTCTAATCTTTTATTCATTTGGTTCATTATATATACATTTTTAATGCAATCTGTTTTGTTTTGTTTTTTTTTTTTTTATTTTTATTTTAAAGATAGGAAACCATTAAGAATAACTAGAAAATTTTACAAGTCTTCCTTTTTTTTACATGAATACCACACAAGAGTCCCAACTGCTCCCGTCTGGAGCCAGTGGGACCATGGCATCCCCAATTGGGGTATGTTGTGAGGCTGAAGGTAGTGAGGAGGGGAAAGAGATAGGGAAGAGGAAGGTGGGGAAGTACCTGGCTATTCAGATCTGGTCACCAAACACGGCTAAAGCCATTTCAAGCAACGTTTCAATTCTTTTTTTTATTATTTTTTTATTTATTTCTATTCGCAAACATACACTTAACAGATTATTACATTGGTTTAAGTACATAAATAATAAGTTTCAGAATAATAAAAAATAAGAAAAATGTTATTGATCCGTAACTGTACGTACATTGGTTAAAAGTAGTGTTTTGTGAACACCTCACTAGGCGAACCTGTGCTGAGGTGATTCTGAATGGTGGTCTTACACCAGGGCGATACTGAGAGTATCTTCCACTCCGGAACGTGCCACAAATATACTACATATTATTGTAAATGAATAAATTGTGAAATAACACAAATTAATCAAATTAAATTTATTTAATTCGATTAATTTGTAAATAACGGAGGATCGTTGCATTTGTTTGTAAAAGGCTTTACCACCCGACTTTGCCCGAGATTTTATTTTTTATTTCATTTACAAAAAGGTTGTACAAAATAAATACACCTATACATTTTTTAATGTACTAGGGCGGGTAAATTTTATAGATTGACTTTTCATATATTTATTAGAATACATTATTCGACACAATTTTTTTTATTTTTATTTTTTATATGAGTACCTCACAAGAGTCTCAGCTGCTCCCGTCTGCAGCCAGTGAGTCTATGGCCCCCAATTGTGGTATGTTTTGAGGCTGAAGGTAGTGGGGAGGGGAAGGATATGGGAAAGAGGAAGGTATGGAACTACCTGGCTATTCAGACCTGGTCACCAAACACACGCAACCCGAAGGTCGTGGGTTTGAACCCGGTAAAAAATAATATAAAGTGGACTTGCGGCACGTTCCAGGGTGGAAGATATTCACAGTATTGCCCTTAAGACGCCGCTACCCGAATTTCTACCGATTTCTTGCAGCAAACCTCCCTTAAACATTTGAAGTTTTAAGCCATTAAAAAAATATATGTTATTTTTGAAGATAATATCTAGACATTCGTCGTGCCGAAACGCAAATTATATAAAATTCCCTCGATAGAAAAAAATCGCAAAGTATGCTCCAAAAATTATTATAAACACGTTTGTTTCAGTTATTTTACAAGTTTCACGTATGAAAAAAATCACAGTGTTTCTTTAAATGCTGTTTGAGACAACCCCCTCGAAATTTTTGCTCTATTTTAAACGAGCCGTTTTTGATTAAACATTTTCACAATTTTCGCATCGATTTTGTCGCTTAATACTAGCGCGCTCCTCTAACATTGGTAATTTCTTATCTCTCCATCTTCTTCTTTTTGTGCGCGGTTGCGGGGGCTTAAGTAAGACCACCATTCAGAATTGAAACGTTGCTTGAAAAAGCAATAGTCGTGTTTGGTGGCCAGATCTGAATAGCCAGGTACTTCCCCGCCTTCTTTTTCCCAAACTCCTTCCCCTCCCTACTAACTTTAGCTTCACAACACACCCTAATTGAGGATGTTGTGAAGCTGAAGGTAATGGTACAGAACTAACTTGCCAATGGTCATGTCAGTCGGGAGAGCTGTCTTGTTGTTAAATAGAATCACTTCGAATATCGATGTGATTAACATCAATGAAGCACAATTCAAATGGCAAGCTTTGCTGCTGTTAGTCTATATCTGTTTATCTTATGTAAAATATTTGCTCTTTTAAAAACGCTTTACAATTGAATTTTGTAATGTTTTTAAAATGAATATAATGAATAAAACGAAAAAAAGGCCAAAAAGAATAAAATGAATAAAATGAACAAAATGACTAAAATGAATAAAATGAATAAAATGAGTAAAATGAATAAAATGATTAAAATGAATTGAATTGAAATGCCATAGTGTCACTGGATCCAGAGGGGAGCAGTTGGGACTCTTGTGCGGTATTCACTTTTAAAAAAAATGCGATATTGTGACAATAGGAACACAAAGAAAGCTGTAAAGCCACCTAGGTTTGAGGTAGGTACCTAGCAGGTAGCTACTATAGTATGTGTGCCCCCCTCCCTATCCCATCTCCACCCTCCACCCTACGGCGAGATGACCCGGACTTATGGTAATGTAACATCCATATTACAGGCGACCCTTCCTTCCGGGAAGTAAAAAAAACCTACGTAGTAGCTCCTTCATATGACGCAGGAGTTGTCAATCATTTTGCACTCTCGAATTTTAATCGTAAGCAATATCGCAGAAGCTATTTCTCATTGGAACCGCCCTGTACGATCGTAAGAATATCTTTCGACGAAATATGAATTCTCGGCCGCTGGCTGGTTAATGGCCCTTAATAACATAATTTTAAAATATGAACTTAATCATTTTACAAACACTTACGTATTTATAGTACAATGCTAGGCAACAATAGGCCACTTGCATGGATTTCATAAAAGATTTTTTTACTAAGATTACGAAAATGTTAGTAATATATTTTTGGAAAGGTACAGATTTTTAATTTTAAAATAAATAGATCGGTTATTTGGGCCCGTGACGTCACTACATTAAAATGTCCCGTCTCCGAAAATGTTCCTATTAATTTTGTGAAATTCCTCACTGATTTATTTTTTTAATATGGCAACAATTTGGGAGGCGGGAATGGGAACCGCCGCCCTGGGAACCTTTATTGGATAACCAACACCTCTGCCATAGGTCACCCCAAGTGGTTCGCTACGTTTGGTGATTTAGCAGGGGTGCCCGGGTTCATGGGGTGAGGTTTGTCTAGGTCTTGGAGGCGGATGACCAGGACATACTGAACCCCAGATTCCTACCCACCCCTTAAACCTTTTTCCTTCCCAGAACTCTCCTCTCCTTCCTTTCATTAAAAAAAAACCCTCCACACAGCATCCTCAAAGATGACATAGGCCCTGAGGGAAATTATTTTCCTCAGGGCCTCCTGTGTGGAGCTCATGTAAAAAAAAAAACACTTTGATTTCAGGCGAATTTTTGAATTTGACATTTAACGTTCACTAGATTTATTGTTTGTTCTCTGCGAACTTATAATTTGGTTTGACTTTTTGACAGAAGTTATGAAGAGAACCCCGTACAATTTACGCTGTCCGTACGTGTTTTAGAGGTATAATGTTAGTGGTGCTGATTTTAACAAAATCAAATTTTTTATGCACCAGATTTAAATGACCGGGTTAAATTTTCCCCAAAAAAAAAAAAAAAAAAAAGGAAAAAAAGAAGGAAAAACTAAACCCTTTCACACACTTCCCCAAATGATCATCTAGTCAACCCACGCTATGCAATTGCACTATATAAGTATTATAAATACAAGAACAACATGTCAACCTACTAGAGACCAAATGGGAATTTAATTCACCGACTCCAGATATTTCCATATCAGAGGGTTCGGCTCTGTGGCATTTCTAATTGAACCTATAAATCCTACCGATCCCTCAATATAAATATTTAAAAAATCCTTTGTAATCCTACATGTATTTAAAATGACAGATTTTTATATACAAATTCTTTGACAAATCTAATATGCTAAAATTTTGAATCAGATTCCTAGGTATTATGCCAGTGGCCGAAATAACAAATGGCAATATTTTTATAGTCCGAGAATGCCAAATTCTTTTAATCTCATTTCCTAAATCTGTGTATTTTCTTATTTTTTCAGAAATAGTTTTTTGAATATTACAGGAATTTGGAATAGCTACATCAATGATATAAGTTATTTTTTTAATTTTGTCATGTAAAACTATATCAGGTCTATTATGACTAATTGTTCTGTCTGTTAGTATAGTTTTATCATAATATATTTTATAAAATTCATTTTCTAAAAATGAATTTGGTTCATATTCATAATATGGTACTATATTACGGCAGTCAATCAAGTTATGTTTAATTACCAAACTTTGGTGAATTATTTTTAAAACCTGATTGTGCCTAAATGTATACTCGGAAGGCGCTAATATAGAACATCCCGATATAATATGTTCTATAGTTTCGGGAAAAGCCAAACATTTTCTACATAAATCATCAATTTGATTTATATCTTTGATTATATGCTTTCTATAATTTTTAGTATTAATGACTCTATCTTGAATGGCAAGCATAAATCCTTCTATTTCTGCGCTCAACTCTCCAATACTCAACCATTTGTTTGACGAAAGTTTGTCAACATACGTTTGGTTGAGATAATTGAAGTGTTTAAGTTTTTGTTTTTTTGTTTTTTTGTTTTTTTTTATTTTTATTATTATTATTATTATTTAACGCACCAGATTTAAATGTCCGGGTTAAATTTTCCCCCCAACAAAAAAAAAAGGAAAAACTAAACCCTTTCATACACTTCCCCAAATGAGGTGTGTAGATGCAAAGGCAGCAATCTCCCACTTATGTGTTTTTGAGAAAAAGGCAAAAAACTTGTAGACATTAAATGGGATTTCACAGAACATTGAAAAAATTACATTAAATAGCTGTTTGATATCATGGATTCTTTGCATCATCAGATTTTTTTTAATGCAAGTCTATAAAAAGATAATTAACTTTTTAATCCGGAGATTGCTGCTTTTGCTACCAAGTGTTGGAGATTGCTGCTTTTGCTACATACAACATTGGAGATTGCTGTGTTTGCTACAAACCTTCCCAAAAAACCGCCATCTTTGTTTTGTGTTGATTGGCTTCAAGGAATACTTTATAACTCAATAAGGGGTAATTGCAAAAAATAAACTTTTTGAAGATATTATTGAACATTTTTTTCCAGAAAACAGGTGTTGTTATGCGTGGAGCAAAAAAATATGAGAAAAGATGATACATAATATTCTGAATAATTAATAATTCAGACAGTGAAGCAAAAATATGAAAAAGAAAATAGTGTAATATGAGGAAGAAAAAAACAAGTTTGAAAAATCAGTTTAATATTATTATGTCAAAACATTTTTTTTTATATGAATGCTGCACAAGAGTCACCAACTGCTCCCGTCTGGAGCCAGCGAGACTATGGCATCCCCAATTATTGGGGTATGTTGTGAGGCTGAAAGTACTTTCCTTCCTTTCCTTAAAAAAAACCCTCCGCGTAGCATCTCCAAAGATGACATAGGCCTTAAGGAAAAAAATGTAAAAAATATATATACTACACTAGCTGACCCGAAAAACACTGTTCTGCCATATAAATTATTTCTAGTGAATATTTTGGTTGTTAAATGAAAAATAACGAATGTATTGTAAGTGTGTGGGGATGGGATCTTTATTTTTATTTTATTTTATTTTATCTATGACAGAAGGAGGAATGGAGCGCTGTAGCTGATGACCGCCGATAAACACAATTAAAAATACCATTAAAGTAGGCAAATAAAATAAAGAAAAACAATATGACTTTCGAAGAGCAATTGAGTATACAATTTTTTGTCAGTCCGTCTTTAGCCATCACAAATAAGCTCGATGGTTTGCCCACGCGAGAACATGATGCCGAATGAAATATCAAAATGACGCGACGCTTCTCGTGAATGTCTTGCGCATGTGTGGATGTAAGTTCGATGAGGCGGACGTAGCGCCATCTTTCATTCAACAATGTAAATACTTTCGTTCTGTTTGAAATATGAAAAACGGTTAAATTTGTTCATACAAAAATATTAAAATCGCTTTTAAAAAATAGAAGGGTGGGGGTAGGAGGGTTAAAATTTGGGGTTATAGGTATTTGTTGATGCCAAATAAAAAAAAAAATAAAATAAAAAAAAAAGATTTTTTTCTGGATAGGGACACCCTAATCACCTAGCGGTCTGAAATATACTTTAAAACCTATTCTCATATCTAACAAACATACATTAAAAAATTATTAAAATCGGTAAAGCCGTTTCGGAGGAGTGCGACCTCAAACACCGTGACACGAGATTTTTATATGTATATAAGATATTATTAAAAAGTGAATTAATTGTGAAATACCACAAATTAATCAAATAAAATTTATTTGTGCACGCCGGGTTCGAACCCGCGACCTTCGGATTGTGAGTGTTACCTCGGGACCACGGAGGCTGTCAAAAAATCAAACATGGCGTGAAGAAAAGGTGTCAAATGGTCTGATTTTTAATGTAATGGCTACTAAAATATATTATTTTCCATTTTCGGAAACGGAAATACTTACTTCTCATTATTATCTAACTGATACTAGGTATTTTTGAAATAAAAAGTGCAAAAGCGAAAAATAAATAGATTATCATTAATAGATAATTTTTTGAGAGTTATAATGCTTTCCTCCAAGCCAAAATAAAATCTGACAGCTACATTCCATGATATTTTTGTAACATTTCGTTTCTTATTTTCTGACTTAATAATAGGTTTGCGGGCGTCTTTTGATAATGTTGGGGTCGGGTGACAATCCATCTTCAATAATTATCGAAAATGTTTATTCCAAACACACTTTTACATACTTCAAAACATCAAAAACTCACATAGAAAAATCAGCACCAAATGCTACTTTAGTATGGGGCGGCCATCTTGTCACGTGACACTTCCTATGAATTTGATTGGCCGAAATGGAGAATGCTACCTTTGCTTTGAAAAGAACATGGAGATTGCTACCTTTGCTTTTAATACGTATTTTCAAACTCGGATTTTGATGGGAATAAGTTGAGTTTGTAAATAACCAATGCATTTATTAGGTGCACAATTTGAATCTCTATGGAACTGCATTCATAACTTTTTTTCGATATTTTGGAGATTGCTGCCTTTGCATCTACACACCTCAAATGATCATCCAGTGAATCCACGCTATGCAATTGCACTATATAAGTATTATAAATACAAAACAATACAAGAACAACATGTCAACCTACTAGAGACCAAATGGGAATATAATTCACCGACTCCAGATATTTTCATATCAGAGGGTTCGGATGGTGTCAGAAGTGGGATACAATATATTCTTATTATTATTATTATAATTTATAAGTACAAGTACATCACATTGGATTTAGTAATATAGACGTTGAACGTTATAAAGATTTATGATCAATAAGATGGCGCTTAAATCACCTCAAGCGCCCTTGAGGTGATTTTTCACAAAAACGGCGCTCTACAAATTATCCAATTATTATTATTATTATTGTTGTTATGGATCAAGGAAAAAATATTTATGAGATGTAATATGTTTGATATGCCTCGATATTCTCCTGTGCTTCTTGTGGAAAACGTTTTTTTTTACATAAATGATTTTGGGCTACGTAATTATCGTTTTTGCATCTATAAAATTATGTCCCGTCTTTCCGGTTTATAAAAAATGGTCTGATTTTTCGGATTGAAATTTTCAAAAAATCGCCAGGGTTTCAAAAATAGATACTATTAAAAAAATACAGAATGTCTTAGAATATTTGCCTAAACCGGAAAAAATTTAAAAAAAATGTGTTGCAAGTGTCCTATTCCTACTTTGCAAAAAAAAATTGCGTGTGAAAAATCTTGTTGTAGGTTTATCCTCATACACACAAAACCCACATCCACCATATATTTGTGTTAAAATAGTTAAATTGGAATAATACATTACAATGCTAATCTATTTAAGGTTCTGTTCAAGGTTTACAAGGGATGATTGGTACCAAACAGCTAGCGCGAATTACAGCCTATACTTCTTTATTCACCGAGACACTTTTATCCTCCCAGGGGAGGTACTTCTGCTCCCTCTATCCTGATACTTGTAGCCTCTAAGAAGGCTGTAGTCTGTTGGCTACTACAGGGTAGTGTTGTAACGGAACTCTGCTTCCGCTTCCCCAAACGCGGAGGTCCGCTTTTCACTTCGGTGTTCTGCTTTTGCTTCCACAAAATCATGAGTTTAATGGAACTTTTAAGGATCGGGTCCTTAGCATAGAGGTCGCGGGGCAACCGGCACGAACCAGCGCCGCGCGTGATTTGTTTTGTTTTTCTTCTTCTTCTTCTCGTGCCCTGTCCGTTCAACGGACGTTGGCTAATCATGTTGGCTATTTGGACTTTGTTTACTGCGGCCCGGGACAGCTCTACTACTGACCAAACCACTGTCTCAGGTTTTTTCAGCCATGATGTGTTTTTTGATGATTTTTTTTCGGATTAGTAATTAAAAAATGTACTCGTGAGTATCATTTCGCATTTTTTGAAGTAAAACTCCTTTACGCACGCTTGACTTGGGGAGTAAGCTCGTGAATGCGTGACGAGAGCGTTACGAAAATCGAGGTGAACGGTAGTTGAGAGGTTGAGAGGGAGATATAAGTTAGTGAAGATGGAAAGAGAGAGAGAGAGAGAGAGTTACGTTTTGTATATTATTGTAGGGGCAAGAGAGAGAGGTGCGAGCACACCTTTTCTTTCTCTATTTCTCTCATAGCCAATTACGTTTTGTATATCTAAGACACGGCGCAGGCCTATTGTCTGTATCACGCTGTAAGAGTAAGAGAGAGCAGTGCGTGCGCACATTTCTTTCTCTTTTCCTATCGTATAGATGGAGCTAGGAAAGTTTTACTTCAGTCGTGTGGTCTAAAGCAAAATAGTTTTTTTTTTTTACTTATTTACCACCAATTACAGAAAAAAATAACTCTTTGGTAAATACAACTTACAATAATTATTCTTAGAATTTATATAATAAATATAAATGATTAAAATACACACATCACACTTCTGTTTAAAGACTTTCTATTCTATGCATTCTAGTTGAATATCTTAAACCAATTGTACATCCGCATCATCGTACGAATCTGCATCAGCATCCACAAAAACTAAAAATATTAGGTATCCGTTTCCGCTTCTGCTTCCGTTTTAACATTCCCGTTACATTTCTACTGTAGGGTAGTAGAACTACTGTTTTTGCTCACTGCTACTTGTGGCCCCGTAAGAAAGCTGTAGACTATAGGGATACTATTGTAGAACTGCAGAACTACCCTACTGCTCCCTGCTATTTGTAGCTCCGTGAGAAGATAGTAGTCTGTAGGGTTACTGGTATAAGTCTGTACAGTTGTTGGGCTGTGGTGCCAGAAGGGTGGATGGAGGCTGTATTGAGTGTAGTGTGAGCAGACCGCTTGAAATGAGCTCTAAAGATTTAGAAATTACTTCAAACTCTTGCATAAAAAAGTCTGCCTGTCGACAGGGTCAGACCTACTGTGTTTTGCACCCGGTTTAGACAGTATAAATAAACCCCTTTCGTGCAAACTAATTTTAAGGGATTACATTTGTTAAAATTCTTTAGTTGAATCCTAGATAAGCGATTGAGTTTTTTTTACATTAATTCCACACAGGAGGCCCCGACGAAAATAATTTCCCTCAGGGCCTGTCATCTTTGAAGATACTTTGGAGATTATCCACCACTTACCCGCCCTGGTATAAGTTATAAGTAACAGATGGTTACTCCTTCAAGGCTCTCGCAAGAATCAATTTTTTTGTTGTTGTTAAACGAAGCTACATGTATTTATTTTGAATGATTCTAGACCTCCAGAGTCCCTTCATACGCTGTTAGTAAGCAAAATGCAAATAATAGGTTAGTAAACACAAATATGAATTAAACAAGGCAAAAGAAAAACACATTTCTGAGTTTCCATGAGGCGGCATTGCATCGTTTAAAAAAACCTGCAAGCACCTGTGTAAAAAAAGAGAACATAAAAAATATAATCCGTCAGTTAAGAAAGGAGAATCTATCAAACGGACAGCCCGTTTTTGCATAGAGTCGAGGGTTTTTTGAGGTATTTTGGGGCTTCGGACTAGAGTTGGCTGCCAAATCCAACCGTGAGGCGCACTTGCGATTTGTATAGGGTCAGCAGTTGTTGTGTACTATTAAAGTATCTGCGAACCCTGTACAGAATAACAGAACGATAAGTGTGAGACTTGGACCACTTTATCACATTTGGATATTTATCCAGTTCGACTCCGTCCATTTGGATATTTATCCACTTTTAATAGAACGTCCATTTTAACGTCCAATTTATCCAGTTGGACCTTTTCCAATTAGACCAATTTCAGTTTTGGACGACCACAAGTAATTAATAATTTTGCCTATTCGATCTTTTATTTTAGTCGTTTATCCATTTTGACTTCTTCCGTTTGGATATTTATCCACTTGGACTGTCGAATAAAGACGCTTAAGATAATACCCAGTCGCCGACAAATTTGAACAAAAGGTGTGTTACCAAACTGTTGCTGTCACTGTCGCTCTTGTTCCCCCGAATACTGGGCCAAAAGGACAACTGCACCTCAGGCTGATAATACCTAAATAAAATCATCAAATTCGAGGTTTAGTATTTTCCGTTTTTCTCCTACAAAAATGAACAATTTTTTTACTAACTGTATTAGAAGAACATGTTCTATGTCTATTTATTTATTTATTTATAAGTACATGTTACATGATTAATACATTTACTTTAGAAGATACATTAGGTCACCATACTAAAAAATATATTAAAAAAAATACATTGTCCAGTTTGTATATTGACCGTCTGTTGATGGTGTTCAAACCAGGCAATTTTAACCATTTTGGAGGGGTTCTAACTCTTGTAAGAAGCAACTCATCCAAAACAGCAAAACGTACCGAAACGCTAGTGGTCGATATGAATATTATATTAAATTTATACAGGGTGGGGCAGAGTGGAATTACTAGTTTCAAAAAATCACTGAAGGCCCCCCAGACGGAGCAGAGGGGCGAGGCGGGTGCCTGGTGTTAAATTCTAGAGAGGCAACTGGGAAATATGTTTGTATAGACAAAATGCCGGCCGGTTTCCACACATGTTTTTTTAAACATTTTGTCCAATTAGAAATTTACTCCTTTAAAATTCTTCCATTTGGACACTCATCTTTTTTAATTCGTCCATTTGGATATTTTTATTTACTTTTTTTATTTGAAATATACACACATATAACAGATTTACATAAGGAAAATACATGGTTCTTAAAAATAATTACAAATAAAATAATTTCTTGTTAATGAATCTACCCAATTTAAAAGAGAAAAAATTTCTCGTGTTTAAATTGGGGAGTCGTGTCATTACAGAAAAAAGATAAAAAATAAGATATACTTATATATATATTTAAATTAAGAAACAAATAAAACTTATGAATAAAAAACAAATATTAAATAAAGAAATATACTAACGTAGCAGTTGCTAAATTAGATATACATGTAGTATAGATAATATATATACATGTAGTATTTTAAAAGTAATAATATACAATAGAAGTAGTAAAAATAAAAATAATATTATTGCATTTCTCTTAATAGGTAGGTGTTGAGATGGTAAGTACATATAGTTGATTCTGACAATGGGATTAACTGATAATATTGCAGGAGTAGGTACATAATGTTATTTTACGACAATAATCGCTTACATTTCAGTTCAAAAGTTGATGAAATATTTTAAGAGGATATGTGCAATCAATAAGACTACATTAATTTATAATTTATTTTTTGTTAATTAATGATGGAGTTAAGTGATTAATTTTGAAATAAAGTACATAAAATTATAATTAAGACTTGATCAATTTTTACTAATTAGTACATTGTAATAAAAAAATATACGTAGAAATTCTTTCTTTGAAATTAAAACTTATAATTAGTGTTTGGTTGATCAAGCAGTTGTTTTATTAGTGATTTAAAGACTTTATAATTTTCTTCGGATTTGATTTTATATGGTAGGGCATTAAAAAATTTTATGCCCTGATAAGTATAATGTTGTTGAAGAGCACTCGTATTAAATTTAGGGATTTCTAGATTACCACGTGATCTTGAACGGTTACTTATTTTTGTGATTGTTGTTGTAGAATTAAAATGATCTTTGTGTGTTTGTAACAGTGTGTTCTTTTTGAAAATTTTATTTAAAATGAGTACCCTAAAAGAATTAAATAGTTGTATTGTTGGAAATAAAGATGGTTTTCGTGTGATAACTTTTAGAATCAACCTCTGTACCCTTTCTACAGGTTGGAGGTTAGTTTTGAAAGTTCCCCCCCACCCGATTATACCATATTCTAGAATAGATTGGGCAAGAGAGAAATAAACAGTTTTAATCATACTAGATGATAGAATGTTTCTCAATCTAATGAATATGTAAATAAGTTTTCTTACTCTGGTTACCGTATTTTCGACTTGTTCGTTCCATTTTAAGTGTTTGTCTACAATGACACCCAGATACTTAATACTATTTTTGCATGTTATTTGTAGGCAATTGTCATCGTTGCATTCCTTTTTATTTTCACACTGTGATGAATGGATTTTAATAGTTATATTGTTCTCGACATTTTTTTCTTTCAAAGAGAATGGAATAAAATAAGTTTTCTCTGTATTTAGTGAGAGACAATTTAGGTCAAACCATGTTTTGAGTATGTTTATATTTGTATTTGCTTTAATCATCGTTTCCTCCCATGATTTCCCTTTAGTGATAACTACTGTGTCGTCTGCATAAGATATGATATCTCCAACAATGGGAAGAGTGAACATTTGATTAACATATATAATAAAAAGGATTGGACCGATGACAGTTCCTTGCGGTATACCAAATGATGAGGTTTTGGGTTCACTTAGGGTATCATTTATTTTGACGTATTGAAATCTCTCTTTTAGATAACTTTGGAACCATGACAGTACTGTTCCGTCCAAACCAATTTGCATGAGTTTCTCATTGAGTTTGGAGTGTGATATGCTATCAAATGCCTTGCGTAGGTCGATGAATATACCAAGACACTTTTCTCCATTATCTAAATTTTGTATTATTGTTGAAGTTAATTTAGCAATTGCATCTTGAGTGCTGAGATTGTCTCTAAATCCAAACTGGTTTGGGCTCATTATCTTCTTTGATTTTATGTAGTTGTTAAGTTGTTTTTTAACAATTTTTTCATAGATTTTTGATATGTTTGATGTGAGTGCTATGGGACGATAGTTGGAAATATTTTTTTCGTCTCCAGATTTAAAAACAGGGATGACAATAGTTTTCTTATAGTTGTTCGGGAATATACCTTTCTTCAAACTAACATTTATTATATGTGCAATTGGCTTGCTGATTATCTCACGTACGGCTTTCAATGTTTGTACAGTTATGTTGTCATAGCCAGGGCTTGCTGATCCCCTTAAACTTAATACGGCGTTTTCAACTTCTTTATGAGTTACTGAAGCAATTGTGTGAAAACCTTCTTCAAAATTTGAGTTCTGCTCTGGTTGGGGAGTCTGTCTATTGTTTGGTGTAATATTACAAGCAAGATTAGAGCCTACATTTGCAAAATAATCGTTAAAAATATTACCACAAAGTTTTGGATTTTTTTCGGTGTTGATGTTGATTCCTTGATGAGTAATTTCATTTGATAATTTTTGTTTTGTGCTTTTGTTCGTTATTGTATTGATGATTTTCCAGAACTCTTTGCTGTCTTGACCAGCATTTTTTATTTTATCACGAAAATATTTTTCTTTTGTCAGTCTAATTAAAAGCGCAAGTTTGTTTCGGTATTTCTTGTAGAAAGTGGCGATTTTTTCATCATTTGGGAATTTTTTACACTGGTGGTAGTATTTTTCTTTATTTCTGATTGAAATCACTAGTCCATGAGTTATCCATGGCTTTATTAATCTGTGCTTAGATTTTGGTTTGTAAACAATTATTTGTGTGGATAGGTTTATGTGGTTTTGGAAAACTGTTTCGAAATTCTCAGCACAGGTATTTGGATTTTCCGATTCAAATATGGATGCCCAGGTTTCCGTTTTAAGGTTTGTTCTTAAAATTTCCATATTTAAATTTTTTTTTTCATATTTTTTTTTGTCAGTTGTATTAGAGTTGGTACTTCTTTTATCAATGTTGGTAACAAATATACAGGTGTAGTGATCGGTTATGCTGGTTTTCCATAATATTGACATGTTTTTGTCATTGTTATTTGAGTTGCACCATATGTGATCAATGCAGGAAGGAATTTGTCCTCTGACATTCCGTGTTGGATTATTTATAAATGATTTATAGTTTAGCGATGTCATTACATTTATATAATCTTCCTTTAGATTACCGCTTACCTCTTTCAAAATGTTCAGGTTAAAATCGCCTGTGACAACGTTACAAGTACGTTTTAGTTGTAGCAATAAATGTTCCAGTTCTATAATGAAACTGTTTGGATTTGATCCATGTGTGCGGTAGATAGCTATAATATTGTATATAACTTCATTTACTTTTAAGTTCAGTTTTAGACAGTTCGCTAGTTTCATGTTGATTTCAGTGATTGTGACGTTATTGTGTTTATTTAAGATGAAAACAGCAATACCACAGTTCTTATTAATATGCATTTTGGACGAATAATATGTATAGTTAGGGATGTCGTACAGTGCGGCAGCATTATTTATATTTAAGTGTGCTTCTGTTAAAACAATTATGTCCGGTAATATTTCGAGAAGGTTTAGTGTTATTACAAATTCATATTTATCGAATAAGACAATTTCGAAAGCACGCTTTTTTTAAATTATCCATTTTGACTTTTATCTATGTCTATTTGGACATTTATCTATTTCTACTTCGTCCATACTTCTAAATTTTGTCTAAATGCATAATTTGGCATAAATTTTGTTCATTTGCACGTCAGTTTATATAAGGAGTCATTTACAGTTAAAACGTTGCACTACACGAATATTTTAAATCAATATTGCATTAAGATAGTAGGAACAGAGATCTATACTTTGGGGCGATTTTGCGACGGTTTTGCTTCCCTTTGGGGCTTCCTAAATGACCGACCTCCAAACTATATACAGGCTGCTTTGGTTTATTGCTAATTACAATAAAATCTATAATAACTATGCCGTGATGTTAGGTTTTTCAAATTTTATTTACGTGAATATTACATACTAACACGAATGTCCTGGTTACGAACTACGGTGTCGCTAATTTGAGGAAGTTGTTATTGTTTGGGTCGAGAAGAAGCGAGGACGTAAAACAAAGGTTTTGCATTTTCTGCATTTTTAAAGGTTTTTTTTACTCCTAATGGCACTTTCTCACCTCGGAAACACTCTCACTTCCACTCTGGAGCGAAGTGCTAATAAAAACCTTTTTTATTTCGTGGTTTACCGGTATGACATTTTATTTAGAAAAAAAAAACCATGCTTTACGTTTTGACATTAACTTCTGCAGTAAAATTTATGAAAAGAAATACAATTTAAAAAAAGAAAAGAAGCAATAAGATAAAACCAATGACAAAAAAAAAATGAAAAAAATATATGAAAATAAATCACTTTGTAAAACACCACTCATCTGATGAAAATATCAACATGTTTCAAAACCAATAGTCAGGAGTACGAATAAAAACAAAATTCCAAAGTGATTTGTTTTCATTTAATTAAAATGACGCCACAAAGTGAATTTGCAAACATTGAAGAACCAAAATAATTTATTTATTAACGGTACAAAATACTCTTAAACACAATAAACATAAATGGATTTCAAACAAGTATACAGTGTAATCTGCAATAGAGAACTCCAGTCCAATTTTTTTTAATGAATAATGACCTTCTAACTTAAATAACCGCATTTTTATTTTTATTTTTAGTGTTAGTCTTAATAGTTAAAATACTTGTCAAAGTTTTACTTTTTCAAGACCCCCCGAAAACCACCGTATGTATGGTGAATCGTGTGACGTCATCACTCCTGAAAAATTAGTACAGGATCGGGCAATCAGCTGATCTACTGCCGCCATTTTGAATTCTGTTGTTCGATGTATTCTCCCTAGAAGTAGCATTACTATTTTTTTTGTGCAGTTGTTTTTGAATATTTTCAATAATAGAGATAAACTAATAAGAGTTACCTTTATTTTTTAAACAATATTTTGGCCTAAATAATGTTTCAATAAACACAATAACTAAATCTCTATAAACAGTATGTAAATAAACGAATACATTAATACGATGGCTTGTGTCATATCATACATTCCCATACAATGACTTTACGGTGACATCGAACAGTGACGTCACCTTGACGGCATGTTTTTACGACCCGATTAAAAATGGACTTTTTAACAATTTTTTTAAAAACTCTGCGTTTAATGTTATCAAATAAAACTTATATATTCAGATTCAGCGTTTATTGCTCTATATGAGCATATTTTTTTAAAGCCAGAATATTTTTCACTGAAGTTCCTTATTATCTGCCAACGCCTACGAGCTATTGCCGTTCGAAATTACAAAATAAAATATTTTGTTCCTGTAAGTAGGTTAAAAACAATCTATTTGTCACTAGCGGAATCTACTATCAGATACGTAATAACGTCATGGGGAAACTCGTGCAAGATAAACATAGGTTACATTAAAAAATTTCAAAACTCTATGATTAAACTTTGGTAAATAAAAGCATTTATGTAAAAGAATATTTTTGAGTTAGTTAATATATTACCTGTATACCGGATATAATGGTTTAAAATTGTACGCCAAAACTCCATAGCCGGATTCAATATACAAATAAAAAGTTGATCACGCACGTGAACTCTGATCGAATTCATAGTTGTATGAAATTTAAAAAAGAAACTATGTTTTGCTAAATACAATTTAGTTATCCAATGAATGGTAACGCCGCCATTCATTGGATAACCAACCCCTCTGCCAGAGGCCATCCCAAGTGGTTCGCTACATTTGGTGACTTAGCACGGGTGCCCGGGTTAATGGGGTGAGATTTGTCCGGATCTTAGCGGCGGATGCGTCCGCTCGTCAACTGCGTTTCAGGCAGGATCGGAAGAAACTGGTTCAGGGAAGCCTTTTGATCTCTCCAGCAGGACTCTGAACATCGCCTTGCTCCGCAGATACAGATGGATTCATACGTCCGTTTCTCCTGGACACACTGACCCCCTGATTCCTACCCACCCTTCACATACCTTTTGTCCTTCCCAGAACTTATTCTATCATTTTCTAAAAAGACCTTCTATGTAGCATCCCCAAAAATGACATAGGCCCTGAGGGTGATTATGTTCCCCAAAGAAGTGAGGAGCTAATGTAAAAAATCATAAAAACTTATTATTATATGCATTTTTTTTTCAAGAATTCTTTAGTTAAATAAAACCGTTTAATCAGAGAAGACCAAATTTAACCTAGCTCACTTAGGTCTCGTATAAACCATTGTATTTCCCTTACTGTCATGGTGAGAAATATGATCTAAACGCAGTTAGAAAGAGAAAACTCAACGCTTTATATTAAAATTTAGAATTTGACCATAGAAAAAAATTAAATGTGCACCTCTATGAAACTAAAATTCCCGATAGCACTTTGAGAAAAATGTATAAAATTTAGTAATTTTTTTTTAAATATGAACCGACGACAAAGTGAGGTATAATGGCGTTTATAACACATTTGCCTAGTAGAATACGTGGGTGTTTTTCTTTTTTTCTTAATTTTAAAATTTTTTAAGTTTGTATAAAAAATTTTAATATTTCATTAATTATATTTTTATTTCTGAAAATTAAATTTTGTAAATGTATTACATCACATTTAAAAAAGTTTTTAGTTTTCGGATAAGTTAATAAATATTCCATTTGTTTGGATTTTGTTGCAAAGCGGAAATATTTTGATTTTCTGAAAAAATACGCCCGATTCCTGAGGAGTATTTAAAAAACATAATAAATTAGAATATTGGTTTGTTCATAAAAGGGGAAACCGTCAGAAACCGGAAAGTCGCTCTATAAATAATTATTATTATAACGTGGCTAACGTGATATTGAGAAAAATGTCCTATTAGGCCGGTCGAGTGCGGCGCCCGAAGACAAGACGAGAAAAATCAGTAAGACATATTCGTCCCCTTTATTTCACGGCAAAGCTTCATATTAAATTTAAAATTCAGCGTGTGTATCCGGAATTCGATTAGCTTCCGGTGACAGCGCCACTGCGCAACGCGCGGCCAAAGCTTGAACCTCGCCAAGATGGCGGCCCCGTCTCGCGCATGCGCCCTTCTACCCCACCAGCTTTCGTTAGAAATCGCGAACAGTGCGGCGGGCAGGACTCCGTTACGCGTAGCCCCACCGAATTATTCGTAAAATTACTTGAGTTATATTAAATTCCACTCCGGCATTGCTAAAACTTCAGTTTTTCGCGTTGAATAAGGTGTTTGGATTGTTTTTGTGCGTTCTTCTGTCGTCTGGATTTTGAGAGGTTGTGATAAGAGCGGAAAACTCTCTTTGAACTAAGCAAGGGTTGCAGTGCGTATTCGATTTTTTACGTAATTCGAGGCTGGTAAGACAGACTTTTAATACTTTATTATAACACTTTATATTTCTTATATTAACGTGAATTAAACTTGTATTGTCTGTGCGTTATTTGAGCGTTTACGTTGTTTTGTGGAGAGTCAGGTTCGTGACACACTTAACACGAGTACTTACTTCCCCTGCGAAACGTCAAAACGTTATCAGACACGATTGAAGAATTAATTATGCATGCCTGACAAACAGGCGTTTTAAAATATAAATAAATCGTAAGGGTAGTAAAAAAATTGTGAATTTGACACATAATAAAGTGTTAAATTTATTTCATCATTTATTTTATTTTATTTTAAAAACTTAAATAAATAAATTTGACAATATTTTGGGACAGGTTGTTACATATATTTAGATACATTAATATTACAGCAAGGGTATATATTTTTTTTCGATTTTTTTATAGAAGAAAACTGCATTATTTTCTCTGTTGAATATCGAAAAGTTAATATTTTCTTGAAAAACTATTTCTGGTTGCCAACTTAAAAATGTTGTTGCATATTGAACACTTTGTACAGCTATTTTATAAAACTAGACTACTGAATACTGTGATCGCATTTATCAGTCATTACACAGAAAATAAATTTTAATATTCTTCTCTTAAATACCTCTCACAAAGAATGTGTGCCAAGACCGAGTTGTTTGGCGGTCCGTCCTCTCTGCCTACCCCTGCGGACAAACGGCGTAATAATTAGTTAGTTACTTGTTTAATTTGATTCATACCCTTTATCGACTTCGTACATAGATTGAGTATGTTATATGAAGAGAAACGCGTTGGAAATTGGAATATGATGTCCAGATTTCCTTGGTTTTGGTAAAATATTTAATGCGAAAGGGGTGATAAAATTATTACAAAAAGTTTTCTCCTTTTAAAGATTTTGAATAAGTTTTCTAACAATAACCTAACCTAACCTATCCTAAACCAATATTTTTTCTCCTGATCGATATCGACCAACCAGAGGCTAAGTTGGCTTGGCAGCACATCTGCTTCCCATCGAAGCGTCGTAAGTTCATTTTCCCGGCCGCCTACGCACTTCATCACGACACAAGCAACATTTTCGCTTAGTGTCACGATAGTAAGAGATTTTCAAATATTGTATTCCTAACCCGGGAATTTATTGAACTTTTTTTATAATAAAAATTATAAAAATATTATATGGTAGTTCGTCCATCGACATGTTCGGTAGTGATATTTACCTACCGAATTCAGGTGGTTTAGGAACCAGATCTGAAAAGCCAGGCATTCCTCTAACATCACATTCCCCACCTTTTTTCCATTTTCAGTCCCTTCATCCTCGTAACGTACTGAAATTGGGAAAGCCGTTTTCCCACTAGCACCGCACGATTGGAACTCTTGTGCGGTATTAAAAGAAATAATGCCTCATGCCTCAATGCCTCTGAAATATGCCCCCTTCGGACATCCCTCTCCATGGTTTTTTCCATAATATTTTCCATTGTGTAACTAATATTACGCTATTCTAAAATGTCCATCTACGGCACTTGGAAAAACATGTTTTTAAAAGTCATAATCCGAAATAACAAAGAAACCCTACAAAGACGTCCACCCGCCTAAACTGTATAAAATATCTAATGTCAGAACAACTGAACATAAGATATGAATATAATAAGAATTTTTCCCGTGTGAGTTTTCTTAGTATTGCCATTAATGGAAAATGCTGTATAAAGTCAATTATAAAGTCGATCTTACAGTTTGACACAGTTAAATTTGCTGTCGGTCATGTCGAACTAATGAGAACCAATCATGAATGGTAGATACATTCTGTATGGACCTGGTTAGAGATCACCATTCAGAATGGAAATTTTGGCTGAAATGGCTTTAGTAAGAAAGTACATGGCTGAAAGAGTCATGTACTTCCCAACCTTCCTCTTCCCTCTCTCCTTCCCTTTCCTCTTCAGCTTCACAATATACCCCAATGACTCCAACAGCAAATATTAGTAGTTTTCATTTTGGGAGGCGGTATGGGTACCGCCGCCCCTATTTATTGGATACACCTCTACCATAGGTCAACCCATGTGGTTCGTTACATTTGGTGACTTAGCCAGGGGTGCCAGGGTTTATGGTTTGTCAATATCTTGGCGCCCGATATGTCTGCCCACGTGCTGCATGGCGGGCCGGATCGAGACAGACCCTGTGAGGAGGTCTTTTGATCTCTCCAGCCGGAATTCCTCGACACTTCGCCTTGCACCAAAGTTGAGGGGATGGATTCATCACGTCCGTCAATCCTGGAAACACTGACCTCCAAATTCCAACGAACCCCTCATTCCTATTTCCTTTCCAAAACACCTCTTCTTCCTTTCCTTAAAAAATCCTCCACATATCATCCATTAAGATGACTTAAGCCTAAAAGGAAATTATTTTCTGCAGGGCCTCCCGTGTGGAGCAAATGTAAAAAAAGGATTCACAAAAAACAAACTCACAAATTTTGATGTCCATCGTTTTTTTGTATATATGAAATCTCCATTAGCGACGCCACCGACCGCAAAGTTCAGTATGTCAAATTGTATTTACTATTTACCATAGTTTCAGGGTAGAGTTCTATTTGTCTATTATTGATTTTTACCCTTAAACTACTAGATACTGCAATGTTCACTACCTATTAACGTAATAACTTCACGACAGAATCGATTTGGATATAAGTTAACGAGCCATATATCGATTCTATGAATAATTTACGTATTTGGATATAAAATCGCATGGTGTTTCTGTTCATGGAAATAAAAGAATTTGTGAGATGGGAAAATATGGAAAATCTGAGGACGGGTTAATCTAAAGGTCTATTTTTTTTTGTTTAAAACCGATTTATAACTTCGTTTGTTTATTTCTAATCCCTTCCTTCCAAGCTTTTGCATATACATTACATTTTTTGAGTACCAAAGAAACAGTTGTAATTAAATTTGTTCTAAGGCAGACAATGATTTTTTATTAAGTCTTTCCGCGAGTGGAGATTTTGACGTCATGAATTTTTTTTAAATTTTCTAATTGAAATTTTCTAGATCAATTATTTTTAGGGCGTGGTGTTAATAAAGTAATCAGCTAAAAATGAGTATAGAAATAAATATACTCGTAAGTAAAAAATTACTGAATAAAACAATATATTGTTTTTTCTAAATTTTCGTATTGTTCAAAAAGAAAAGTTTCTTCGGTTTTTATTAAAATTTTCTTCAAATAACTTAGTTTTTTTTTAGTAAAACGTCAAAAAAAATTTGTAAATCGCTTAGGTGAAATTCCACTATTCTGAATCGAAGTGTTGTGTTGCTTGAAATGCAAAAACCATGTCCAGTGACTAGTTCTGAAGAACCAGATACTTTCCAACCTACCACTTTCCCATCTCGTTCCCATTCCCATTCTAGCCTTACAACATACTTCAATAATTGAGAATGATACAGTTTCACTATCTTCAGACAGGTTTATTTATTTATTTAATATTTATATGTTCTTACAATAATTATATTATACATTTTTTTTACATGTTAAACAGATTTGTAATATGAATATAATAAAAGCCTTTCTTCACCATAAAGAGACAAGGCTCTTGTAACTGGATAATAATATTGCAATAGGCCACTTGCATGGATTTCATAACGACTTGGAAAAAATCATGTGGATAGATCTTTTTACTAAGATTAAGAAAATGTTAGTAAAATTGTATAGAAATGTACAGTTTTTGTTATTTTTAAATAAATAAATCCATTATTTAGGCTTGTGACGTCACTACATAAAAATGTCCCGTCTCCGAAAATGTTCCTATTATTTTTTTAAAATTCCACACTGATTTATTTTTTTATATGGCATCACTTTGATTTCAGGTGAATTTTTGAATTCGTTCACTAGATTTATTGTTTGTTCTCTGCGAACTTATCATTTGGTTTCACTTTTTGACAGATGCTCTGAAGAGAACCCCGTACTTTTAATGATCTACGGGGTTCTCTTCAGAACGTGCAGATGATGTCGGTACGTGTTTTAGAGGTATAAAGATTATGGTGCTGATTTTAACAAAATTAAATTTTATAATATTCGTATTATTATTATAATTTACAAGTACAAGTATATTACATTGAATTTAGTAATACATACGCTGTTCATTATAATGATTTATGGTCAATAAGATGGATCAAGGAAAAAAAATATTTATGAGATGTAATATTTTTGGTATGCCTCGTTATTCTCCTGTGCCATTCGTGTGGAAAACGTTCTTTTTTTTTTAAATGGTTTTCGGCTATGTAATTATCGTTTTTTCAAACCTATAAAATTATGTCCCGTCTTTCCGGTTTATAAAAAATGGTCTGATTTATCGGATTGAAATTTTCAAAAAATCCCCAGGGTTTCAAAAATAAGATTAAAAAAAAAAAAAATACAGAATGTCTTAGAATATTTGCCTAAACCGGAAAAAAATTTAAAAAAATTTGATGCAAGTGGCCTATTAATAACAATAGAAATGTAAGAAAAACTGGAGAAAAAGTTAGAACTCCTATTTTTAACATTAGCTCCAGATCGGAGTTCTGAGGAATACAAATTTCCTCTGGCTTGTGTCATCTTTGTAGATGCTGTGTAAAGGGTTTTTTAGGTAAAGAAAGGAGAGGAAGTTCTGAGAAGAAAAAAGGTATGAGAGGTGTAAAGGAATCTGGAAGTCAATGTGTTTAGAAGTGCTGTGGTGCAAGGCGACGTGTCGAGAGAGTCCGGCTGAAGAGTTCAAAAGGTCTCTCTCAACGTCTCAACCAGTCTCTCTTAATCCTGCCCACCTCGCAATTGGTGGGCAAACGCATTCACTGCAAAGAGTTAGACAAACCTCACTCCATAAACCCGGATACTCATAAATCGTTGCTAAATCACTAACGCAGCGAATCCCTTGGTGGAGACCTATTTCAGGTGTGTCGGTTATCCAATAAATGATTCTGTACCCACACCCCCATCTGAAATTGGCGGTATTCAACATAAAAATATAATAAATTGTTAATATTAATTAATTACCATCTACTCACATATTCACATATCAATTGAACCAAATTTTTCCTCGCAAATCGAGCGGGCAAACCCGAAACAATTTCCTCAGACACTCGGCCTTTTGCTAGATTGCTTCCCTTAAAACAATGTGACGGTAACATATCTGCCCCATCCGAGTCCCGAACACGGGTTACTCCAACCGGTGACATTGGCGATGTGTCAAAGTCACCGACTGTTGCTCGTTCGTGCTCCGGGATAAAGGGACCCCGTGTTTTATCTGCGGGAATTAGTCGGGGTAAGAAGACGTTATGCTTTATACGCTTGTGGAACATTATTAGAGTCGTCTGTTTGGAATATTACGATATAATTCACGTGGCGCTCTGCTCGGAGTAAATTAGGGGGACAAATGGGAGATATTTTTTATGTTACCGGGGAAATATGGCAACATGTTAAATAAAAAAAAATTGAGGAATATGCAGATATTTTATAATTTATGAAATTGATATATTATTTTTACCTTTTGTCGATAAAGAAATGGATAATATTGTAACACTTTCTTTTTTAACTCAATGAGTAAAACCTTTTTAGCAATATAGGTTATGTTTAAATATTTTATCTAGAGGGTTTGACAGTTTCCAGGCCTTGCTAAGTCTGTAAACTGGATGGGTGTGTTGTGGAGGTTTTCAATAATAACTCTTGATTTACGCGAGTCAAATATATTTACATCGAAACTTTGTGTTACAATAAGTTAGCACAGATTTAATAATTATCTCGCTTTCAGGTAAAGCAGGTGGACGGAACGAACGTTGAAACCGGAATAAATAAATCATGCACTCGGTTGGAGAGCGGTGCTCGGTGATACCAGTGTATAAAATCGGATCTGAATAATATTTTTATGGTCGTTCGTTGCTCGGCTACACCTTAAATTGTAATATTTAATTAATGAAGAAAATATTAGAGAAAGTCAATCTGAAACAGAAAAGTCAGATGGTTTGGGCGTGAGTGAACGAGGAAAGGAGTGTAAGAACAGTATATGACGCAAATGTGAATGGCGGAAGAAGAAGTCGGGATGTCCGAGGATGACATGGCACGACCAAATGAATCAGACGCTTGAGTCAGGCCATGCAAGTCAATCAGAATAAAAGAAGAGCATGTACGAGACGATGTATGAATGTGAAGTGAAATGTATGTGTGCCAAGACCGAGTTGTTCGGCGGTTCGTCCTCTCTGCCTACCCCTGCGGGGAAACGGCGTGATGGTTAGTTAGTTACCTGCTTTAATCTTGAAAGGGAAACTTCACGTTAACAAAAATAAAAGATTTCAAGAATGAAATGTGAGAGGATTTAATATGAAAAACTCACATCAAACTATCGGCTCCTGATTTTAGGCAATTTTCACAGCACCGAAACCATGATTGTAATATGGATCGTCTTACACCATTGTGTACAAGTGTACTGACTAACGATTGGAAATTTCTGAGTTAGAGCTTGAAATAAGGGCTCCAAATCATAATCTAGCTCTGAAAGACAGAATCAGTCAGAGAAATACTGTCTTATGATTAATATTATAAGATAAAAATATTAAATTACGGGAAAACTCTCGAATCTAACCAACAAACAAGTCTAGGTTACATGCTACTTATAATAATAATGGTATCAAAAATGCAGTCAATGTAAAAATAGAATTAAATATTTTTTCTAACATTTTATAACTTATTTTGAATGTATACCTGAATTTACATTCAGACAACTCGAGACAGCAAAAATTCGAATGCTTAGATGGTCTGCAGGAGTATCACTAAAAGATAAGATTAAAAGTTCACTCATTTGTGGTAGCCTGACATAAACAGTAAGCTGAAAGAACGACAGTGGAGATGGTATGGGCACATAAGACGGAAACCATCAGACCACACAGTGAAGCAGGCAATGTCTATGGAGCTTCATCGACAGTCATCCAGAGGAAGACTGAAGAACTCCTGGATGACTCAATGCTCCAAAATACTACAGAGAAACGGCCTGGATGAAGGCAATACTCAGAAAAAAAGAAATTACAACCTGTAAACAAGAAGAGCCGACCTAGGCAATGAGTTGGGACAGCGCAAGGAAGAAGACCTAAATTTACATTCTAATTCACTAAAAGTATAAACTTTTAAATTGCATTCTTGTAAATCATGTTGAATACATTCGTGTAAATCAAATTCACTAACAGAGCGGTTTAGGGTGATTTTTTAACAAAACCGCCCTTTCCATGTTATTTATTACAATGTGACAAACAATACAGGCATTACTAGTAAATTGTTTTAAATTTTAAACAACTAATAAACCATTATTTACCATACATAAATGGTTGTTGGTCAGTTGCGACAAATTTAAAAGGCATTAATTACGAGGGGGCTAATATATTGTTGGCAGACTTATCACCTTGTGACAATTTCTATCAGTCAATCAAATACAGTTATTCATTAGCTCCACCTATCTAGGAAAATAATTTCCCTCGGGAACTATGTCATCTTTTACTGAAATGAAGAAAACGAAAATTGTACGGGTGTGCAGGAATCTGGGGGTCATTTTATCGAGGAGTATTGGACGTATGAATCCATTCTTTCCACCGCAGTGCAAAATAATGAGCTCAGAGAGTCCAGCTGAAGATACTCAAGGGCCTCTCACGGTTTGTCACGACTTAGACCATCCTCAATCCATGAATCCGGACAACCTTGCTAAGTCACCAAAATATCCTATCAAGCCACTTGGGGTGACCTTTAGCAGATAAGTGTTGGTTTTCCAAAAAACGCTTCCCGTGCCGGCGGTACTAATTTGTTTTATTATTTTCTTCTTCAATGGCGCTACAGCCCATTTTGAGCATAGGCCTCCTTCAAGATAAGCCTTCCAATCTGCGACATGGAGTAGTCCTCTTGCATCCTTCTTGTTTTCGTCCTCCCATTTCAGCCTAGGTCTGCCCGCCTTTCGTTTACCTCCTGGGTAATTCGGTAATCGTGTTGGCATTCGGTGCATATGTCCAGCCCATCTTAGTCTTTGGAGCCTTAAATTGGCAGAGAGTCTGGAAGTTTGGTAGATATCATAGAGTTCATTAATGTGGCGGATTCTCCATGCCTCTCCCTCTCGCACCGCTCCTGAGATTCTTCAAAGTACCTTTCTTTAGAAGTGTTCCAGCTGTTTCGCAAAATTTGCATCCACAGGCCAAGACCGTTCTAATAATTCCTGCCACTATTAGATGTATTTTTCAAATTTTAGCCGAAATTAATTACCATTTTTACCAAATTCAGACAATTTCTTAATGCAAACTTCGTTAATCGACAAATTTCAAATTCAACCATAAGAAAAATCTTGCGGCAGTTGCAACGCTTATATAATTCTCGCTGTGCAGTTTTCACCCCTTAACGTTATGCAACCAATTTATTTGTGCAATTCTACTTCCGAAACTAGCATCACCTCATTCCGTCTCGATGAAAATCTCTACTTTATCGACTCGCTACGTGCCCTGGAAATTAGTTTCGTGAAAACCCGCAGAAGTTGTTTAGTCGAGTAGGTTTAGTATGCTTATTTATTTAGCCTTTTACGTGTTGCCGACTTATAAAAGAGCTTTCGGAGGGGATTTGAATTCTGAATTGGATGAATGATAAGAACCTATTCCGGAGGCTGATAAATACAGCGATGAAAGCTTTATTTAACTGGTTTGGCTTGATTTTTTGCTGAGAACGCCCAAGGAAACCTTATCTTCACTGACACAAGGATAAAGATTTTTGTGAAAAACCAAGATGAATCTAGAAATAAATTCAATATCGTTATTTTCCCTTCTACTCTAAATAAAAATAAATGTCTGAACAAAGAGGATAGATTACAGGATATTACTTTTTCTTATAGTTAAACTTCCGAAAAAATACGTTATTTTTTAAATTTATTTATGTTTTTATTAAGTTAACGTATTTTAAGTTTAACATTAATAGAAGATACATGTTACATTAAATTTTAAAATTTTAAATTGTTTTATATTATGTCGGAGTTTGTTATACAACTTTATTTCTAAAAAATCGCAGCTTCTGTCCAAAGTTAGAATTACACGTAGGTTAATTAAGTATATCTAGTTTTTGGCTCTGGTATTATGATTCTGTGCGGTTTTTGTTTCTGGTATTATGATTGTGTGAGGTGTTCGCTTCTGGTATTATGATTGTGTGAGGTGTTTGCCTCTGGTATTATGATTGTGTGAGGTGTGTGCGTTTGGTATTATGATTGTGTGCGGTGTTTACTTCTGGTATTATGATTGTGTGAGGTGTTTGCCTCTGGTAATATGATTGTGGGAGGTGTTTGCCTCTAGTATTATGATTGTGTGAGGTGTTTGCCAAGGGTTATATGATTGTGTGAGGTGTTCGCCTCTGGTATTATGATTGTGTGAGGTGTTTGCTTTTGGTGTTATGATTGTGTGAGGTGTTTGCTTCTGGTATTATGATTGTGTGAGGTGTGTGCCTTTGGTATTATGATTGTGTGCGGTGTTTACTTCTGGTATTATGATTATGTGAGGTGTTTGCCTCCGATATTATGATTGTGTGAGTATTTGCCTCTTGTATTAATGATTGTGTGAGGTGTTTGCCTGTGTCTTTTTTGAAAAGATGAACCAGAATGTTTTTGGCGTAGATTTTGTATACTTGGAACGTCAAACTCTTTAAAATTTTCTGTGGACGTGTTATAGAGACCTTTAGTATGGTATTTGATGTATGATTGAATACATAGATAAAAATACTTATCAATAAAGTAAATAAGTAATCATTTCACTTATGTGGGTATGATCCACGCAAGTAAAAAAATATATAAAGGATAAATCAGATATATTTGTGTTTGTATTAAAACATTAGCTTGAGAAGAAGTGATGCGATGTATAAGTAAATATTATGATATTGGTATTTTATAGGTTTGTGAAAAACATAAACAAATTTATCGTGAATTATTTTTAGGCCAGATACAACAGACAATCTGTATCTGCAAGAGGATCTCAGAACACTTTCGAACGATCAAAATTGGTGGGTTCCATTCCTCCTGGCTAAGTCCTTCTTCACGACACAAGCAACATTTTCCGCTTCCTGTGGTGGTAGAAGGAGATTTTCAAATTATTGACAGGATATTCGTAACTCGAAAATGTTTGTCTTTCTTTCAATAAAAAAATTTATATTTATAAAAAACGTCTATATATTATTGGGATACACGTGGATGATATTGGGATCATTGTTGATCGAATGTTGAGGATATTTCTTTTGTTTTAGTAGGTTTGTGTTTTTAATATTATATTAAGTTTATATGTATTTTACTTTTAATTTCTATAATTGTAAAGCTGTCCATTTCGTCACAGAAAAACCCCAGTGTGATGAGCAACTTATGGTTTTTATTGTGTTACTCTAATATTTTTTTTAATAAATAAATACGTACTGGCTTTTCAAAAAATAAAAGTCGAAAATATTCTTTGGTTTTATCTTCGAACTAGGAAATTTCGCCCTTTTTCGTCTGTTCGTGAATGTAATAATACACAATTCAATCCCTCCACCCACACCACGTACATATGCACCTATGCACTATATAAAAGGCGCATTTTCGTGACTTTATATCGTTAACTCCACACAGGAGGCCCTGAGGAAATAATTTCCCTCAGGGCCTATGTCATCTGGGATGCTGTGTGGAGGGCCTTTTTGAGGAGAGGAAGGAATGAACCTTGGTCTTGAAGAGACCCGTGTTGTAGGAAGGAGGAAACACAGAGGCCGGCAAATCATTCCACAGCCGAGCTGTTGAACACAAGAACTAGTCGTAGAAACGACCCGTTCTCATGTGGCAAATATCAACCGTGTAAAAATGTTGGGCACGCGTTTGGCGTGTTTCCCGACTATGCACCGGTGCCGAAGGGATCAATGATGCTAGTTCCTCGGAGCATCTTCCATTGTAATACCGGTAGAACAAGGATAGCATTCCCACCCGACGCCTGTGCTCTAAAGATTGCAATCCGGCTGTTAAGATGGGAGAATCTATCAAACGGACCGCCCGTTTCTGCACAGAGTCGAGGGTATTTTTCAGGTATTTTGGAGCTCCAGACCAGAGGTGGCTGCCAAATTCTACCTGGGGGCGCACTTGTGATTTATACAAGGTTAGCAGTTGTGTATTATTAAAGTATCTGTGTTCCCTGTACAGTACGCCCAGTTTTAGGGAGGCTAACTTCAATGGAGCCCCCATACCTGAGCTGGTCACTTATGGTTACACCATCTTTATTCATAAAATAACTTTTTGTAGATTTTTCTTTAGATGCTTTTCGACTACCACACTAAGCACTTATTGAAATTTAGTTACAAACTGTACTCTCGTCTCTTATCTAGTTGGGGTTGCAATAGTACCACAGGCTCCGGAGTTATTGAGGAATTGGCACCAATGGGCGGTATTTGCAATTCCTTTCAGTCTTTTTTAATATGCCCCCCTCATCATAATCCATATTCCCAGAGCAACGCCGGATACACGCCAGCTTATATATAAATATTATTAATTTATGTTGACTACTTCCTTGTTTCTTCCCTGTAACCTCTATCAACATTTGAGCTGCCCCCCAACTTGGAAAATGGCTACGCCCCATTATAATATATTTTTTTACATGTGCCTTTTCAGACATTGTTGACAGCACTCAGTAGAGGAGCTTTTCATCCACATTATCTTCTTTCTTTGCGCTGTCCCAACTCATTGCCTAGGTAGGCTGTTGGGGTCGGCTCTTCTCGTTCTCAGGTTGTAATATCTTCTGTTCTGGGTATCGCCTTCATCCAGGCCGTTTCTTCGAAGAATTTTGGAACATTGAGTCGTCCAGGAGTTCTTCGGTCTTCCTTTGGATGACTGTCGATGAAGCTCCATAGACATTGCCTGCCTCACAGTGTGGTCTGATGGTCTCCGTCTTATATGTCCATACCATCTCAACTGTCGTTCTTCCAGCTTGCTATTTATGTCTGTGACACCCAGGCTACCACGAATGTGTGAACTTTTGATCTTATCTTTTAATGATACTCCTGCCGACCATCTAAGCATTCGCATTTCTGCTGTTTCAAGTTGCCTAGTGTAGGAGTTGTACATAGTCCAGCATTCGGAGCCATACATTATTGCGGGTCTTACAATGGTCTGGAATATTTTTCCTTTCAGTTTTATAGGTATTTTGGAGTCACACAATATTCCTGTTACGGATCTAAATTTAATCCATCCCACACCTATTCTATGGATGACATCCGCTGCACATCCTCCGTCTCTGTGGATTAGTGAGCCCAGATACTTAAATGAATCACAGTTGGCTAATGTTACTCCATCAAGTTGCATCGAAGGAGTTACAGCGTTTGTGTCTTCAAATGGTAAATACAAATATTCAGTCTTTTTCTTGCTAATTTTTAGGCCATTATCCTCCAGGATCTTTCTCCATCTTTCCAGGCTATTCTGTAAGTCACAATGATTATCTGCTATCAGTACTACATCATCTGCAAAAAGCATAGTCTTGAGAATACTGTTCATTTCTTGACTTGTTAGATAATTCATGACCATTATGAATAGCAGTGGGCTGAGGACAGATCCTTGGTGTACCCCCACTTTAATTGGAAATTTTGGTGATGTCCCTGATGTGCATCTTACTTGAGTTTCAACGTTTGTATACATATCTTGTATGGAGAGCACATATCCTTCTGGTACATTGTGGGCTCTCAATGCCGCCCATATCAGGCTTCGGGGAACCCTGTCAAATGCTTTTTCCAAGTCTATAAAAACCATGTGCAAATCTTTTTTTGCATCTCGATGTTTTTCAACTATTATTCTAACTGTTTGAATAGCATCTATTGTTGATTTTCCCGACACAAAACCGCATTTTTCATCCACATTATATTCCCATAAAAAACAAAAAAGCTCGTTTATCAAAGTTTTTTTCGCTTTTCGTAACTATTTGCGCCGCTTTCGCGTTAAATAGCGCTCCCCGTTAATGATATCGCTAGCGCCGGGAAATCGCCTGCAGCGCGCTCTCTGCCGGACTATGGCGGACTGTAGTGGGAGCTGCGCGGTGCTTGTTGCCAATTTACGAGGTAGCAGCGTGTTTTATCGTTGGCGGCGTTAATTCGTTGCGCCAACGTTTTATAGGACTTTAACTGCATTTCCCGGCGCAACGAACGAACGGGCACAAGGAAGCTTAACCCCTCGCATGTCAACAAACTGAAAAAGTTTAATATACTTCCTATCAGTTAGTTCATGCACCGTGTTCCAGGCTCTTACCGCGAAACTTTGGGTGAATTCATAATAATCTTAGAAAAATCCTAATTCATATTTCTATTTTTGAAATTGATAATAGTGGAATTCCATTCTAATATAGTATAATAAATCAAATATAAAACTTATTTCCACTGAAATTTTATTGACCGTAATTGGTTTCAGCTGACCGTAATCGGTTTGAGCTGACTTAAACCTGTTACAGTCAATAAAATTAAAGTGGAAATAAGTTTTAAATTTGTTTTATTATACTATATTAATCCTAATTAAGTTTTTTAAACAAAGAATAAGACTGGTCGAGGGAAACCTTGTTACTTCTTCAGCAGGACGACAACAAGTGGGAGGGATGGATTCATACCGTTCTCTCCGTCCGTATCTCCAGAACACGCTGATCCCGGATTCCTAACCATCCACATAATTTTTTTTTGTTCCCAGATGTTCCTCTCCTTCCTTTCCTTAAAAAAACCGTCCACATAGTATCCCCAAAGATGACACAGGCCCTGAGGGAAATTATTTTCCTTACGACCTCCTGTGTGGAGCTAATGTAAAAAAAGTTCTAATTATCAAAAAAGTAAAAATGCATTGTAATAAAATTTGTCTAGTGTAATCGTAGATTTTCACCAACTTTTTACGAGTCGTAATACACATGTACGGTACACCAGTGGCGGTCCGTGAGTTCTCAGACGTTGTTTTTTTTTCTTAAATTGCACCTTTTTGTATGAAGCTCTTCAGGATTACTTCAGTGAAGGGATGCGCCGCATCCACATCCTGAAAGATCTTCATACAAAAGTCGAAATTTTGAAAAAAAAAATCATTTTCAGCTACAGTAACATCTGTAATGTAGTTTTTTTCAATCTTAGCACTATAGCTCACTGAAAACTCACGGATCGCCACTGCGGTACACGTCTACTAACAACGATTATTCATTTAGAATAAACTTCCAATTATCGTTGAACAGATAAAGAAATTAAATGGTGTGAATTCATATTCAATATAATGTATAGGGAATGGGACGTTTCTACGCCGCCGGTTCTTCGCCGCCAGTTCATCGCCGCCGTTTCTACGCCGGGACGGTTCTACACCGGCCGTTTCTACACCGGCCGTTTCTACGCCAGCCGATTCTACGCCGCATTCAAATTAAATTAACAATTACAATTAAACTTTATTGTTTAAACACATACATACAGTCATAGAAAATAAAATAGAAAATACAAAAATTATCGAATCATTTAAAAAGTAGCATTAACATTTATTTTAATTTAAAAGATATTTTGTACATGCAAGTTACAATCGCCGCACAGTGGCTGAAATTGGAGCGCTGGCTGGCGCGACATCCCTCTCGGCGTTCGACCATTTGGTTGTTTATTGTTGTTTTTAAGTGTTTATATGAAATATTACAAAATTTTTGAAAGATTCTCTATAATAACTTCATAAATTGAAGGAGAATCCCAAACAACAAACATAACATTGTTAATCGATGTACATAGCAATAATACTTAGGATTTTCCAGACAGTGGGGAATAACGTTAAATAATGATAATTGGGGGTAGAATGGTTTAATGGGGGTAATTAGTGTAATTACACACAATAGGTAATCTAATTATATATTAACTCCTGCTAAAAATGCTCACACGCAAATTGAATGTATTTATAAACATTTTATAGTTGGCAGGTACCTACTTAAAAATATATTATACATTTAATGACATGCGCATTAAAATAACCAAACGGAAAAGACTCCAAAAGATAGTACAGGATATTTTATATTTATGTAATAACATAAATTAAAAAATATGTTATTACATAAATTACAGAATAATTAACTTTCTGATGTTATTTTCAATGAAATTTTTAATTTTAGTGACTAATTGAAAATAAAATTCATTTTGACGTTTTATTAGTTATAGTAATAAAGGTAACATTATGTTAATCTTTCTTAGACATAAAGGAATCAAAGATTGAATTCAAAAAAATAATTGATGAAAAATACAATCATTCCTTAAAAATGCAATTACTGGAGTGGCTGGTGACGGCTGGTGATAATTTTTATTGTTCCATGTACAAAAAAGATACATCAATAATATTCTTTTAAAATTAGAGTGGAGAATCGTGGAGTTTTTTTTCCTACTCCATTAAAGAAAATAAATTTGAAAAAAAAAATTGGAAAAAAGACGTCAACTTTAAATCAAGATTTCCGATATAATTTATGACATAAATATCTTTTTACTGTTACTTTACTAAAGCTCATACCTTTAAAAATATTTTAAATGAATTTATAAAAAAAAAAAATCGATAATAAGTACACAAACAGCTAGATTCTGCACACCTTCAAACTCACCTAAATACAGCAGCGTAAAAGTGCGCCCAATAATCCTCTGTTCTGCGACTAATTACAGAATAATTAAGTTTCAGATGTAATTTTCAATGAAATTTTTAATTTAAGTGAGTAACTGAGAATAAATTCATTTTGACGTTTTATTGGTCATAGTATCAATGGTAACATTAGGTTAATCTTTCTTAGACATAAAGGAATCAAAGATTGAATTCTAAAAAAAAATTGATAAAAAATACAATCATTCCTTATAAATGCATTTTGGGAACATGCTGATCAGGGGCCGGTGACGCGCCAGCGTTCCAATTTCAGCCACAGAGCGCCGGGATTACCAGATTGGGACCCATTGACAAAGCAGGTAAGCAGAAGTTTTAATCCGGGTTATCTTAATGGTGTTATGGTTATCAACACAGGCCCATTAGCACAAAGGAGGTAATGAGAAGTTTTAATCCGCTTAAAATTCTAAAAACTGTTTAACAGTATTTGGTATAAATATGGGGCAGGAGCCCTTAACACATCACTCTAAGTGTATTCGTCACAAAGTAATCATTACGTTAGTTAACAGTGATCTTAATAATGGAACCAGCAGTTCTCAGCAAGAAAGGAAACGAGAAGTTTTCATATAACGGATATTTGTACGTTTTCGACAAAGTTAGTAAAAGGGACGCTAGTTTAAAATTTTGGCGGTGCGAAGAAGTGGGTCGCTGTAAAGGAAGAATTCACACGAGGGATGGAGAAGTGGTCAACGAAATCAACAATCATTCTCACCCTTCCTCGGCAGCAGCCATACAATCAGCAACTGTTTGCACTAACATGAAACGTCGTGCAGAAGAAACTATGGAGGGCACAAGTGTAGTTATAAATCAGTGTATAGTCGACGTGCCTGAAGCTGTTTTAGCATCGATTCCAAATAATGCAGCCCTGAGAAAAATAATCAGAAGAAAACGGAATCAAATTAATGCTGCACCTGCTGATCCCGCAGACCTAAACGATTTGGTGTTGCCAAATCGATATAAGCTATATGTGCCTCAACCAGGAACAGAAGAAACTTTTTTGCTAAGCGACGATGGAGAGGGAGCAAACAGAATTTTAATTTTTGGAAGAGGGAGCTGGTTGCAGCATTTGCATAATGCCAATACATGGTACACTGATGGTACCTTCGCAATAGCACCGAGGCTATTTTCGCAAGTTTATATTGTTATGGCAACAAAACACGGAGGAGTGCATCCTATAGTGTATGCTCTGTTACCTAACAAGCAGCGTGTTACATACACACGTATGTTCGAACTAATTAAAACACTAGTGCCAAATTTAAGTCCAGGATCTATCATTTGTGATTATGAATATGCAGCTTTTAGTGCCATGAAAGATTGCTTTCCTGAAGTAAATGTAAAAGGTTGCTTCTTCCATTTAGCACAAAATATGAGGAAGCATTTAGCTCAGATTGGTGTTATTAGTCAATACAACAATGATGCTGAATTTGCATTGAGAGCTAAAATGGTCATTGCATTAGCATTTGTGCCAATAGCTGATTTAGATGAATACATTGATGCTTTAGCAAATGATTTGCCAGTAGAACTTCAGCCGCTTCTAAATTGGTTTGAAGACAGCTATGTTGGCCGTTTAAATCGACGCGGGAATGGTAGGCGCCCGCCTATGTTTCATCCAACAATGTGGAATTTATACCAGAGAACAATCGATGGAGAAGATCGCACCAATAATCATGCAGAGGCAGCCAATCGTCGATTGCGTTCTGAATTATGTATGCATCACCCAACTATTTGGAAATTTATAGATGGATTGCGAAAAGTACAAAAAGGACGAGACGCTTATTTTGAGCAACTTATCGCCGGACATTTACCACCGATGAAGCTGAAAAAATACCGTGACGCTGATGAACGTATTCGAAGAATTGTCTTAGATTATGAAAACAGGGAAACTCTAGATTATTTACGTGGCCTAGCACACAATTACCAAATGACGCAATAATCTTATTTTTCCTATTTATTCTTTTAATTTAAAATAAATGTTAATGCTACTTTTTAAATGATTCGATAGTTTTTGTATTTTCTATTTTATTTTCTATGACTGTATGTATGTGTTAAAACAATAAAGTTTAATTGTAATTGTTAATTTAATTTGAATGCGGCGTAGAATCGGCCGGTGTAGAAACGGCCGGTGTAGAACCGTCTCGGCGTAGAAACGGCGGCGATGAACTGGCGGCGAAGAACCGGCGGCGTAGAAACGTCCTAGACCCAATGTATATGATAAAAGACCGAGCGCGGAGAAGTAATAGCGAACATTTTTCGCTATTAATCACCCCCAAAGTTTCGTATTATAAGCGTGGAACACGGTGTATAATTATATGCCAGAAGTGTTGCTTTTTTCAGGAAATAAGAAGATGTGTAACAAAAGTTGATAACTTGTAAAGATGTTCAAAGTGTACCAAGAGACACTTCTAGAGATATTGACCTTTGTAAAACGACTTGAGTAATTTAATGTATTATGAAGAAATCAAGGTGATTACCTGACATTTTTTCCGATTGTCGTGAATGTTGAAGAAAAATGCGTTGAAAAACCGATATATTTAATATTTTTGAAAAATCACAAATAATTATAATTTTCCGAAAGAAAATTAAGAGTTCACACAAAAATACGTTTTTGGGTAAATTACATACATTTTACGATACATCAATGATTTTGCGAGAGTTGGGAGTGCAACTGTGTTAAATTTGTCGGAAAAATAATTGGGACTCGTATTCTCAAATACAAAAATCAAGAAAAGAAACTTTTCAGAATTTTAAATTTAGTTTAAATAAAATATTAAAAATTTGGCGCAATTTGCTGTGAAAATACTTCAGCTTGTCTATTTATTTACTGTCTTACAAACCAACTTCTTACAATTTTTTTTACAAATTTATTGTGCATAGAAAATGAAAAATTAGAAAATACTGATATTTTTTTAATAATTACAAATAGTCATCATCATCACTATTGGCTCTACAACCCCTGGTGGGTCTTGGCCTCCTCAAGAGTCTTCCTCCACTCATCTCGGTTTTGTGCCAGCTCTCTCCAGTTTGGAAGCTCCAAGATAGATATGTCTTTGAGGACGTTGTCGCTCCATCTTAGTCTTGGCCTTCCCAGGCTCCTTCGCCCTATTGGTCTTGAGTTCAGCAGGGACTTTGGTGCTTGATGCTCGGTCATTCTCTCCACATGACCCAGCCACCGAAGTCTTCCCAATTTTATAAATTTTGCTACGTTTAGCTCCTTAAACAAAGTATAGAGCTCATTGTTATAGCGTCTGCGCCAAAATCCATTTTCTAGAACCGGTCCGAAGATGCGCCTCAAAATTTTTCTTTCAAAAACGTCCAGTGTTCGCTCATTCCTCTTAGTTAGTACCCAAGGCTCAGCTGCGTACGTAAGTACTGGTCTGATAAGTGTTTTGTACACTAATATCTTCGTGTTTCTGGACAGCAGTCTGGACTATTGGTTTTGTAGGCGGAAATAACAGCGATTTGCGTTCACTATGCGCTTCTGGATCTCCTCTGTGGTATTATTGTCGTTTGTTATCAGGGAGCCTAGGTATGTGAATCTTGGTACTGCTTCGAAATTTTGGTTTCCACATGAGAGAGTTGGGATTCGTTGGGTGCATCCTACAGCCATGTATTTGGTCTTTTGCTGGTTTAAATTACAAATAGTACATAATTTTATCATCACTCATTTGTCGCTTGAGTATGTTTACTGCTAACATGTTTCTGACTGACTCCACATTTGATTACAGCACAAATATGTAAAGTAAATATTTTGTATATTTTTAATATCACGTCAGCTTTCTTGATTTAATATTGAATTTTGAAAATCCCGGCCATACGCAGTTCCCATTTCAAGTCTTTTGATACAGTAACTCCTAAGTCTTGTTTTATAATAATATTTGCGAGATTGCGAGAACATTTTTCCAAACACAATATAATTTAATAAAATTATATTATTAAAAACTTGTGACATTTGAGGCGTTAAATGCAGCGGATGTTTATCAAGGAAACTTTGCTCATTTGGAAGAAAGGATTTCCTAATTTACTGCGGCTTCCGGCAAACCGCCTCATATAAAACACGTAAAAACTAAAAACTCACCCCGCGCCCCGTGAGAGCGCTATCACCTGCTTGCCGCTTATGGTGCCTTACTGCCTTACTGCCGGGTGCCGGGGGTCGTTACTGGCTGCTAAAGATGCACTCAAAACTCTGCATCCGGCCGCAAAACCTGAATTAACTAGCCACCTAATACAAGCCTTAATTCTCTGGTTAAAGAAAGACAAAATTATCGTAGATCACCGAAATCAAATAGTTGGTAGGGGTGAAGTGGCATGAATGTTCGATACTACACAAGACTAAATCAGAGCTTTGAAATTAAAATTTTAGGATTTTTAAAGCTGAAAGTATTTGTAAAATACCAGCAAGTTCCCGGCACGCGTTCCAACGCCACTAAAAAAGAAATTGCTTCTCAGTGCGTGTCTTTTCTCATTCATCCCGTTCACCTTCCGCCTCCCCTTACCCTTACCATGCCCTCTTCCCCTCGGGCTTTCCTGCCTTCCCTTTCCTCTCTCAAGCGACCCCCTACCCTCTCCTGCGTCCAGTATATTCAGTCCCGGTACATTCAGATTTCCAAACAGCTCGCGTGCCACCAATTGTTTTTTTTTTCAAATTATCACGTTTCATGTATTAAAAACATTTTGTGAGAGCATTATTAACAAATGTGAGAGCATTATTAACAAATAGTTACTACAGTGACCGAGAGAGCACACACAAATTTATGCGCAACAAGTTATCAGTTAATAGCAGTTTTAAACGTTGAAACTTATTATAATAACGAAAAGATTAAGTGGCAACAAGCCTAAACAAGTTAAAAAACTTATTAATAAGCTTCTAATATTTAAATGAAATAATCTTAGCATCGAACAACAACCGCGATAAGAGTTTTCAGTGTTTACATTTTGACCCGATTAATACATAATATTCAACGAACGAGTAATAATATACACAATATAATACGCACAAAGTGATAATATTAACAGTGTGAATTGTTTTAATATTGTGAACAAGAATTACATTCAGTTCAAACTGTGACACTGTCTGATAAAGCTCCTACCCACATAAATAATATTGCCTCGAACATAAACAATAAATATTATAGTGAAATAAATAAATACTAAGAATATATATTTATAAATAAATAAAAAAATATACTCGTGTCCAGTGGAAGACCAAATCCAATAATCAAGCAGTACATTACTCACTTCTTTATTTTTGTACAGTGGAGGTAATCCACCTCTTACCCGCCCTGGTATAAGTAACTGATGGTTACTCCTTCAAGGCTCTCGCAAGATTCTAATTTTTTTGGTTAAACGAAGCTACATTTATTTATTTTGAACGAATCTAGACCTCCAGTGTCCATGCATACGTTGTTAGTAAGCAGTATGCAAGTGCTTAACAGGATAAACAAAATGCAAAAAATAGGTTAGTAAGACAAAGATGAATTAAACAGGGCAAAAGAAAAAGTCATTCATGAGACTCCATGACGCGAAATTGCATCTGTAAAAAACCTGCAAGCACCTGTATAAAATAGAGAACATAAGAAATACAATATATCTCAAATCAATTGGCAAGTACCAATAATAAATGTGAATGGCTTTCGGTCTGACCATAAACTACACTTAGCTTCCGTGTCCCTTAGCCAACCACTCAATGAAGCCTCAAAGAATGTTAACTGAATATTTGGGGTAAAATACCCGAAGACTAAAAGAAAATTCAGCGTTGGGTAGTCAGAGGCAGGACAAAGGACAGTCAAGGTCGTGTGATCAAACCTCAAGCCTGCACATGTCATTGGGGGAGGCGCAGATAGATTTGAGAAGGATCTGCAAAATTAATAATGTAACTAAAGATGAAGCAGGGACGAGGTCCAGTACACCCCCATACGGGGATAGGGAAAAAAAATAAAAATTTGGAGTTCAGTTCATCTAAAAAAACATTGAAATAGTTAAAGACAAACAAAACAAAACTAGAAACATGGCATAAATTAACAGTTAGTATAGTAAATATAAACACAGCAAATCGCAAAGCAATTATATACATTTTTGAAAATATAATGAACAAAATAACATAACACAAATGTAAAATATAACATATAATATATAACTTATAATATATAATAAAATAAAAGAAATAACATATTACAGAAACACAAAACACATAAATCATAAAAAATAAATCCAAGCGGTAAATGTAAAGGAATAATGAAGAGTGTCCGTGAATTCAGAAGCAAAATACACCTGGTACCTAAGTTATTTTACAGCTACTCAGCGACTCTAAGAACAGGCCATCTCTCAACCCAGATGTTCGTGAATTTCCTCAGGCACTCAAAATTCACCTTATTCAAGACGAGATCTGTATTCCAAGCAGGTCTCGTAATAACTTGTAAACCATCAATCATTTCGTCTCGAGCATCCGTCAAAATCTCACAGTGCCACAAAATGTGCTCGGCTGTTTGGTCGGTATCACCACAAGCGCAATTGGGATAGCGTTTTAAATGTACAAAATTTATTTTTGTACATTTAAAACGCCATCTCTGTATACACGCAAATAACATTATTAACAGAACAATATACTGCAGATTTGTTAGTTTGTTCGCTAGTTCAGCCATCACACAGAGGCCGCACATTACCTCAAATAACCTTCTGTGGGCCGCATTTAAAATAAAACAAAATGAATATCTGCGGCGTGTGCAATTCCAACATAACTCAAGGAGTTCAATGCTCGTCCTGCAAGGAAAATCTGCACTACAAGTGTGGAGGTATAGCAGAGGAAAATTACAAAAAGATGAAGCTCGACCTGAGAAGTACTTGGCGATGCAGCAGGTGCAAATCTTCTAATATTGCTGTGGGCGTCCAAGATCTGAGCACCATCATGGAAGATATTAAAAGAATTCAAAAGGACCTGTCCTCATTCAAGGGACTGCACGATGATATAAAATCTCTGCGTGAGGAAGTACAAGGGGTGCAGAAATCGGTTGACAGCTGCCACCAGGAGGTCGCTTCATTTGGAAAAAAGATTGATGATTTTGAAAAACGCCTTACAAAAGTGGAAAACTTGGAAGCAGAAGTAATGAACCTGAGAACGGAAGTACGCAACATAATTGAAGAAACAAATAAAAAAGACCAATGGGCAAGACTTCAAAACCTCGAAATAAGGGGTATCCCTGAAAAAAAAGGTGAAAATTTAATAACCCTCATCTCAAAAATCGCCAGTCTGAGCAATATGAGTCTAGGTGAAAGGGACGTGGAGTTCATAACGAGAGTTGCTCCAAGAGGCGGCGAGACTGGGAAGACTAAACCCCTAAAATCTGTGATTGTAAAATTAACCAGCCGAAGCTTAAAAAACCAGCTTCTGCAGGCGGTAAAAGACCGCAAAGGGATCACGTCAACGGAACTGGGATTTACGGGATCCCCGCAAAATGTCTACATAGGTGACCATCTCACGAGCATGAATAAACATCTATTCTACCGCGCAAGGCTTCTCGCCAAAGAAAAAGGTTATAGATTCGTCTGGACAAAAAACTGTTTAATTTACGCTCGACGAAATACGACGTCAGCACCCATCATTATCTCAAAGGAAGCAGATTTGAAGAAAATGGACCGCGAGCCTCCAGCCACAGGACCCAACAGAGTAGATGCAGAAAGTCCTCAGCTGAGCCAAGCCTCCAGATAAGGCCTTTTAAAATTACTGCATTTCTTTATACTAATTTCATTTTAATTATTCTTATATTTTCTTCTCACTTAGAATGTACCCTTCCCTCCCTTATCCCCCACGCCTACCCTATGGATCTAATCACTCTAATACATTTCTTAGTTCCATTCATTCTAACACACTTTTTAGCTTTTGTACAATTTTCTAGCATTTATTGTAAAATTCTTTGGGAATTTCATAAAAATAAACATAAATCCGTCAATAACAAAATACGAACATCGACACAAATTCACTTCAATTCCGCACTTAATCATAGATTCGCACGGTTTAACCAATGTCTTTAAATATCTATTACCAAAATGTGAGAGGGTTACGCACTAAAACTGACAAGTTATTGGTGGCTGTTCGGTCCAACGAATATGATGTAATCGCTCTGTCTGAATCATGGCTCGTTGATGGCATCCGCAACGAAGAGCTATTTGATGATCGCTACGATGTACACCGCCGAGATCGGGACTACACTCGCACGGGCCAACGCTTGGGCGGGGGTGTTTTAGTCGCTGTTCGTCGTGAGCTGGTACCTCGCGAGCGCCCAGGGTGGCACTCACAAGCTGAGGACGTCTGGATAACATTAGAATCCAGGGGATCCAAACACACAAATCTCCACATATGTTGTGTTTACCTCCCTAAAGGACCAACATATCGTGAAAATATGGAAAGCTTCCTCACACAAATTTCATCACTTACGTTGCAATTTCCCACAGATAAATTCATTATCCTAGGTGACTTTAACCTCACTGACATTTCATGGAATAAGTCTCTCAATAATACGTCATTTATACCCAGTGATCGCTTATCGCCTGTTAGTACATCATTTATTGACTGCATGCATTTTTCGGGATTGTTTCAATGTAATGGAATTCCAAATACCAACGGTCACTTTCTTGACCTCGTTCTATGTAATGACCTGGTACCGGTCTCTGCTTGTGATGAACCATTAATTTTAGAAGACCCTCATCACACCTCCTTAATAATGGAAGTTTTATTTTCTGAACCCGCTCCACTAGTGGAAGAGCCTAGAAGGGCTTACGTCTATAAGCGCGGTGATTACGACCAAATTAACACATCTCTCGACCAGGTAAACTGGCACGAGCTACTTTCGTTTGGTGACGTGAACACAGCATTAAATAAATTCTACTCACAATTAAATCATCTTATAGACGCCCATATTCCTATGAAATTATGTAGGAATTCGAAATACCCGCCATGGTATAACTCTGCCCTCATCAAATTAACAACAGAAAAATATAAATACTTCAAAAAGTTCAAGACATATAAAAATCCTTCTGACTATGCCACTTTCTCTCTACTAAGATCACGTCACAAAAAACTTAACTGGGAATGCCATAATAAATACTTACTTAAAATAGAACATGATATATCCTCCGATCCAAAAAAAGTATGGAACTACATTAAGTCAAACTCCAAATCCCATGGCGTTCCGAATACCATGATGTTCAAAGACGAAAAAGCTGAAAATGGATCTGACATCTGCAACTTATTCTCTAAATATTTCACTTCAGTCTACAATAATAATGCTCGGATTAACCAGATCCTGCCAGACTACACCAGTGAGCCCTGTATTGCTAGCATTCATAATATTGAAATCAACCAGCATCACATACAGAAACAACTTGAAAATTTAGATCCCAATAAAGGCGCAGGCCCAGATAAAATTCCCCCTTTCTTCATTAGCAAATGTGCGCGCAGCCTTTCTAAACCATTATTCATAATTTTTAGTCGCTCCCTTAATGAGGGAATTGTGCCAAACACTTGGAAAACTGCATTTGTAACTCCCATTTTCAAGAACGGCCAAAAATCTGACGTTGAAAATTATAGGCCCATATCAAAGCTCTGCATTTTCAGTAAGGTTTTCGAAAAAATTGTGTACGACCAGATGTTTACAGCCTTGAGATCGTCACTTAACAACAATCAACATGGATTTATGAGAGGAAAATCTACAACCACTAACCTAACGGCATTTGTCGAAATCTTACAAGACAATATGGACCAGCGCGTACAGGTAGATGCAATATATACAGACTATAGCAAAGCCTTTGATTTAGTAATCCATGATGTCTTGTTGACTAAACTTTCACTAATCGGCGTACACGGAGATCTCCTCAGATGGCTCTCGTCGTATTTGAAAAATCGCAGCCAAGCAGTAGTCGTCGGTGGCTATAAATCAAATTGGGTAACCGTACCGTCAGGAGTACCCCAAGGGTCATTATTGGGACCATTGCTCTTCAACATATACATTAATGTCATTGGAAAATGTTTTCTTTACTCCAGAACGTTATTATACGCAGACGACATGAAAATATTCTCTCCTGTTACAAGTATCACTGACTGTATTCGCGTACAAGAAGATTTAAATCGCCTAAATAGCTACTGTACACAACACAACCTTCAAATAAATGTTAAAAAATGCGGCGTCATCAGCTTTACCCGAAACAAAAATCCCATTTCTTTTGATTATTCCCTTAACGGCACAGTACTTAAAAAAATGATGGAGGCCAAAGATCTGGGAGTAGTGCTAGACCCGAAATTACTTTTTGACCGACATATCGAATCCATAGTTGCAAAAGCTTCCAAGGTACTTGGCTTCATACTCAGAACCTGCAAACACTTTAAAAAGGTAAACACTATGAAAATGCTGTACTTTGCGTATGTACGCAGTTCTCTGGAGTACGCTTCTCAAGTCTGGAATCCCAGGTACACAACATACATAGAAAGGATTGAGAAAATACAAAATCGTTTTCTACGATACCTTGATTTTCGGGGATATCGTCCTCATCTAAGTAATGTGGAGTCAGCCACGTTTTTCAAAATCTCGTCACTAGAAAATCGTAGAAATTCTGCAGACGTAATATTCTTGCAAAAGATAGCCACCTCTGCGATAGATTGCCCGGAATTACTTGAAAGAATTCAATTAAGAGTGCCCACCAGACAAACTAGACTAAATCACACACTTAACACTCCTCGATGCAACACTAACTCTAAACAAAACACATTCATTAACCGCGCTTCACACTTTTTTAACAATTCATGCAATGAATTCGACTTATTCAACACAGCACCCCAAATTCTAAAAAAAATAAACAATAAATAACTTCTAAACATATACAAACTATTATACTTCTATACAAATAACTTATTCACTCCGAGAATAGATCCGTCCCCTTCCCCTCCCGCCCACCATCCCATCCCAATAAGCTATTATAACTATTATAACTTTTATTACTTTTATTACTTTTTAATCTCTCTAATTAATACACACCAGTGAAAACCTATTATTGGTTCAATAACATATACATATGTAAATACACCTAAGTAAATAATGTAACTGTTGGTTTTCCAAATAAAATAAAATAAAAAAATAAAAAATAAAAATAAAAACATTATTTTTTTTTTATATTATAAGAACAATCAATCAAATTTGGTACCTAACATCGGTACTTACTAGTGATGTGTCGGTTTAGCTGGAATGGGCTCTTGTACTCGGGTCCTTTGCGGGAAGCGGTTCCTACTCCGAATCCTTTTTAAAATCGACTACTCCAAGAGAACCCGTTCGCGGAACTCGGGCTCAGTCCCAAACCCAAAACACGGAGTCGGACCGGGAACCCGAATGCCTCCACCGGCCAGCGTCCCCGTGTTCGCGCCCCGCTTAACTCGCGAGTTATCTCCTAGTACTAGTAGTGAATAGTGACTAGTAGGAACCCGAATGCCTCCACCGGCCAGCGTCCCCGTGTTCGCGCCCCGCTTAACTCGCGAGTTATCTCCTAGTACTAGTAGTGAATAGTGACTAGTAGGAACCCGAATGCCTCCACCGGCCAGCGTCCCCGTGTTCGCGCTCCGCTCAACTAGCGAGTCGTGAGTTCTCCTGGTACTAGTGAGTAGTAGGAACCCGAATGCCTCCACCGGCCGGAATCCCCGTGTTCCCAAGTGTTCGCGGGCCCAAGTCCGCGTGCGGGTTTTTGTCTGGCTCCAGGGCTCCGAATTCTTGTGCGGGTTGGCACCGAGGTTTGAACTCGTGCGTCTCCGTCCGAGTGATTCGCGAGTCGCGAATGGCTCCCGGGACCTGCTTAAGGACTCAAGTCCTTTTAAAAGGAAGCATGTCTCGGAGGCCTCCGGTAAAATGCAGAACTTATCCATCTCTAGTACTGACCTAAATAAAAAAAACGTAATTTTTGATTAGATTCAAGGTATTCGATTTTGGTTAATACCATAGGTGAGTACTTCGATTAAATTCATTTATTTGAAGAGTTTATTCGAAAGTTGAATTTTAATTTAACAATCGATGGTTTGCAAGTGTCATTCTTAAATTTTGACATTTTTGACAGTTTCGTAAGAGTTTTTGTAATGATTAAAAAAACTTTTCAGATGTATTGTCATGTGGTTGTAATAATCAAGAAACCTTCGCGAGGGGGGAAAGAAGGTTTCTCTCGCGATTCGGCCTGCCATGCAGCTGGTTGGCAGACGCATTAGCCGCCAAAACCCGGACACCTAACCTAACCCTATGAACCCGAGAACCCCTGCTAAGTCACCAAACGTAGCGTACCAGTAGGGGTGAGACATATGGCAGAGGTGTTGGTTATTTAATAAATGGTACCCGGGGTATAATTTGGGAGGCGGGCTCCCAAATTATACATTTTTCAACGCGAAGTCTGCTGTTCACGGAATCACCAGTTAACATTATCTTCTTATATAATTAAATATTACATTGATGTACACCCTTCAAAAGTTGATCCAATAAATTAAAAAAATAAAATTGTTCGCAAATTTTAAACATTCTGTAAATTAGTTATATTTTTAGATATTCCCACAATTTTTCAAGAATCTACAAAAACTGTAGTTTTTCACTTTCAAATTCTTAACCCTATATTGCGCACGCCCCGGTTTATCAGTTTTCATGTTAGTTCTCTCTCGAAACCGCAAGCCTTATAATAAAAATAACCCTGCCCCAATTACCGACACGAAATATTCTGTAACCTTGCTAAACAACAATATTAATAATATTTAATCATGGTATTTGTGACAATTTATAGAAAATCAGATTGCGATTATTTTATAATATTCATATTATTAAGGTCAGGCGCACACGGGTTTCTATTGTCACGGAAACAGTATTGTCAATTTTTTAAAATCAACTGGAGTAAAATGTAGAGGTGCGCGCATGCCATTTTTGAAGAGTTTTGTGGATATTTGTGGATTTTTATGTAAACATATGTTAGAGCCAAAGTAATAAATCCGGATATTATACTATCCAGCCATTATTTTTAATATCCACCCAATTTAGAAAAAGTGATAATTGATACAGAATTAATCACTTTATCCGGATATTAATCATAATATCGGATCAAAATTAGCCAAAGTAATAAATACGGTCCAATTGCACCTAACCTAACAACCTAACCTAACCTAACTTAACCTAATCCCATATCACTCTTTAAAGACTACAATAATAAAATATTTAAAATCAACTGACGTGAATTAACTACAATAATAATATTAAAAAACAACTAAGTCATAATTATTATTTATTAGGTTCGGTTGGGTTAGGTTAAGTTAGGTTGTTAGGTTAGGTGCAGTTGGACCATATTTATTACTTTGGCTAACTTTGACCCGATATTATGAATTATATCCGGATGAAATGATTAATTTATCACGTTGTCTAAACAATTTTGTTATTATATATAATGACCAGTCATTATGTAAAATAGCTATTTAACCACTATAACTGAAATATATATGTACCATCGAGGGAGGCTAAGATATTTTTCTGGTCCGGTTCGTTTGTTAGTAACTCGTAGTTGGATTCGATTCGGAGTTCCGGGCAATCTTCGACAGACCTAAATATTTTCTGTAGAAAGAGTACTCCCAAACGGTTCTCGTCACAGAAACAAAGTTCAACGAAATTCTCAGTGAAAAGTCATACCTTCTACCTTACCAATGGCAATGGTCTAATTTAGGGTTAGAATTACAATAAAATTTGACATGAAACAATATTTCTGGTACATGCGTCGATTATGGAAAAGATAGAGAAGTAGAAAAAGCAAAGAATTCTCAGAGGCAAGGTCGTACCCTTTACCCTGTACTTTGGTCTGAGACGAAGGTCCAATTGAGGGTTATTATAACGATAAAATGTGTCGTGTATCTATTCTCATTTTATTTTAGTTTGCAAAAGATTCGGCACGCAGTGTAGGTATTTGTACGATACAGCCTCCCTCGAAGGGAAGTTACCTAATGGAAATATGGAAAAAGTTCGGCGCGCCGTGTGCTAAATAAGTGAGAAATATGTCCGCGGAGCGATGTTTTTCGTATTACTGCCAAATACGAGTATAAAACAAAAACTTCCCTCCACGGCGAGCGAGTTTTCAGTTTTGTTTTGGACGAAAAAGATTTTTCACGTAAACTTTCAATATTTTTTAATGGTTTTTTCATGTTCACATCAAAGCGTGTTATTGTTATATAAAACTCTCTATAGTAATGATATTGAAGTCTACAATAAGAATTTTTCTCTTTTTTTGCAAATTGTTTGACTGTCCATTCAAAGAATATGATGTCTTATTGTTCGTTCGAGGAATCGGAACAAAACAGTTTTTTCGGATATCTGATGATTTTTGTGGGAATTTCTTTATATTAATGCGTAGCTATAGATATTTGTGGAAATTGGTGTATATTAGTGAGTATTTGTGGATTTTCATAGATATTTTGATCGTCCAGATCAGGGATCTCCAAACTTTCCAGCCTTAGGACTATACTGATTACTCCAGTAAGTTCCAAGGGCCAATTAAGTGCTAAATTCGCTATTCGCGGGCCGAATTGATGACCCTGGCGGGCCGTAGTTTGGAGACCCCTGGTCCAGATGGTTAGTCAGACATCTCCAAATACTTAGTTTTGAGATAATGGGAGAGCATGGTTCACGCATTCGTGGTAGCCTGGGTGTCACAGACATAAATAGTAAGCTGGAGGAACGACAGTTGAGATGGTATGGGCACATAAGACGGAGACAATCAGACCACACAGTGAGGCAGGCAATGTCTATGGAGCTTCATCGACAGTCATCCAGAGGAAGACCAAAGAACTCCTGGATGACTCAATGCTCCAAATTTCTTCAGAGAAACGGCCTGAATGAAGGCGATACTCAGAACAGAAGAAATTACAACCTGAGAACGAGAAGAGCCGACCCCAACAGCCTACCTATGAGTTGGGACAGCGCAAGGAAGAAGAAGAGATAATGGGAGACCAATATTCGAATGCTCACCATAAATTAAATATTATTTATGTGGTGTTTTACATGTTAAACGTGCTATAAAATAACAGGTTATACTGGAGGTATAACGGTCCAGGACAATAGTATGACATTTTGAAATTTTCCATCAGTAACCCAAAAAACATATATTTTTTTTATTTCACTAGAAGGTTTTGTTCATTATAATTGATTTGGTGGTGTTTATGAGAAATCTGAGTATTGCACCAGATAGAGGGTACACTTTTATATATAACTGCATACTCAACTCTAATTTGTGGACAATGATTTTGCCTCAATCGAATTGTCCATCTGGGCAATATTTTTGTACATTTGAACAATATTTTCTGGATTTTGGGGTTGTTTGTGCATATTTATGGATAACTGGTTGCGCCAGTTTGGATTTAAATCATTGTTTTTCTATGATAGTAACTGAGTAACTGCTTTGTTCCCTTATTCCAATTCCTACCTATATAAATTGCCAAAAACAAAATAGCTTTGTTCGCTTTACTTGTGCCTAAATTATTGTCACAAAACTCTAACCGCCTTGTGATATACGCAAAATTTCTTATTGTATTTTGACCCGACGTGGCCGTCGCTGCATGTTTTGTTTTTGAACTGCCCGCTGTGAAAGCATCGTGATTGCCGTGTATTAATTGTATCTATTCGTTTGACCCGTACCACGGAAATCGCCAAGGATCATAAGAGTGTAATATATGATTTGTTCCGCTGCCCGCGGCTGCAAAGCCGCTTTATTGATATGTTTGTGAGTTGTGAACCGCAACGTGAACGTGAAATAATATGATATGTATACATAAAATAATAAACAACGTTTTACCCAAATACTTCACAAATAAAATTATATTCAACAAGGACATTCACAGACATAACACAAGGACGTGCTAGGAAAACAGGCATCAAAAAAAGGACAAGGCGAATTCGCAGAACAGTTTACTGTACAAAGAGATGAAGTTATTTCACACGCTATCAGAAACTTAAAAGTCCACACCAATTGGAAAGTTCAAGATGTATTGTAGGAGCTACATAAAACTACATAATATTTAGTTTGCAATTAATTAGAAATTTGTATACTTAAATGTACAAATTATTAAATTATTTTTTTTAATTTTTTAAATCACAAATTTACAACACAATCTCTACAGCCTTGAAAAGTGAGATCATAATCAAAGCGGTCAAAGCTCGCACTTGGACCGTTGTACACAACACCCCGGTTAGGGAAACGGTGAAATTAATAGTTGGTAATATTAAAAAAAAGCCAAAATGTTAAGCACCGGAGAATACTACCGCATGTAAAAGATTATGTTTTGTCTTCCGGTGGATTCATTAAAACGTCGTTTTATCTGCACAAAAGACAGCTTGACAGAGCGCAACGCTTCGTAGGTAGGTACTGTACGTAGGTAAGGTTTCATTCTATCTCATTCTCTCGAATGTATGTATTTGTCTCTTTTAAGTGTCACTCGTTTCCATTTCATCGAGTTTCAAATCAAAAGAAATTTTCCCCTTAAAAAAAAAATAATTTGCGCATAACAGAATTTTTAAGATTTAAATAAATGAAGACAATATAAGCGAAACTCAATCGAAAATCTGGAAACAGAAAAATCAGAAAAACATATTGACACCTCTGGGACTCGAACCCAGGACCTTCAGCAAGAGGTCCTGGGTTCGAGTCCCAGAGGTGTCAATATGTTTTTCTGATTTTTCTGTTTCCAGATTTTCGATTGAGTTTCGCTTGTATTGTCTTCATTTATTTAAATATTACAATTTGAGGTTTTACTCATAAAGTTAAAATAAAAAATAAAAAAAATAATTTTTAAGACTTGCCTTTAGTCATAGATATCGTAACTTTACGTGAATATGTATTAAATTTTCGTTAAGAAAACACCGCTTTGAATTGGAGCAACTATTTTATCTTCCATTGCAGTTAATACGAAATTATGGGTCAGTAGGCGGTAAAATGTCCTTTTGAGTTTTAAATTATTCCTGTATTTTCGTTTATTTTGGAGGACACTGTGCCCGCAGCTGGTGACCTCCAGGGCAGAGGTGAGGGAACTAGGGGTCAAGTTGTCTGCTGACTTGGCATCTCGCTATAGAGGGCTATTGCATAGAAACGAATAGGAAAATCCACAATATTATGAATTCTGGAATAAATTGAGTTACAAAAATAGACTGCGCCAGGCTGGCAGTTAAAAAAATGAATAAATTGGTTGGAAACGACCCTTAAGTTTTTTTCCTAAAACTTGACAAAGGAAAGACCCGCATGTTGTTTTCGTGTTTTTCTAATTTATTCGCTGCTGTAGATTGGGAAGAAAAAAGCTACTAAAACTAGGGTACGCTTGGTGTAACATAAAATAAAATGCGTATTGGTAGATAATAATATATATATATATATATATATATATATATAATTATTAATATATAATTACCCTATAATTATTTTTACACGTGTAAGCATTGTCTCCAGTTGAATGACACATAGGTAGGTACCTACCTTCCACCAATTTTATACACGTATTCTAATTTTATTATTTTCTATAGTATACATTGTACAACCAACGTCTCTACAATAGGCCGCCCCAAATGGTTTGACTAGGTGTCGCATCTGGGAGAGGGTGGTTGAGGGAGACCTTTTAACCTCTTCAGCCTGGCTCTCTCGACTCATCACCTTGCACCGCAGTAGAAGGGATAGACCCATATGCCCGTTACCGACACACTAATCCCAAGATTAGTGTCGGTGTGTGTGTGTATTAGAGCACAGGCGTCTGGTTTGAAAGCTGTCCTTGTTCTACTGGTATTTCAATGGAAGATGCTCCGAGGAACTAGCGTCATTGATCCCTTTGGCACCGGTCCCTTTAGTCGGGTAACACGTCAAACGTGTGCCCAACATTTGTCACATGAGAACGGGTCATTTCTACGACTCATTTTTGCCTACCTCTGTGTGTCCTCCCTCCTACAATACGGGTCTCAAACGTACCTTTCAACATTTCAAGGGTGATAAAATAAAAACGATCATTTTGAAAAAAAACTCTTTAATTTGAATTTTTAAAAACAAAAAATATTACTATACATACTAAAAAAAGTGTGTAATCATTTGAAAAATAACATAACACAATAAAAAAATAATTATAGCCTAATAACTTTATATTCACAATCATTATAAAAACAGCATAATATAATAAAAAATTAAATCATAATTAAAACCAAATAACTTTTTATTATACTTCGTTCACGAAACATTTAGCGTTGTACATTACAGAAGAATCCTTCGTTTTTTTTTATTTAACAAGGGATATCAAATTATACCTTGCACATAAATTTAACAAAAACTAAAATAAATTATAACCCTCCACAACCAATATCATGATGAAAGATAAAGGGGCCTTATTCGCCCGGTACTCTGTATGCCAGTATTACAAAAGATAAAATATATGGAACTGCTATAACGACTGCCAATGATCAAACTATGGAACAAGCCAACAGCTACTTTACGATTGCTTCACGCTTTATATCAGCTGTAGTGGAATCGGAGTCGATACCTTTGGATCGTTCAATCGTTGAAGCCGGTATAGCGGTCTCTTAATCAATACAATTCATTTGAATTCAAGTTAAGCATCCTGGAGGTAGAATTCTCTTTTTCTCTGCAAATCCTTAGGTAAGGGCAATTTCTTGACACGGTGATTATTAATAAATGTATTAATTTGCTTCCATGACCTCATTGACAATATTCCTGTTTGTTTTTTATTTCGTTTATTTTCGTAGCGCCAGGATCAATCCCTTCGATGAAATAATTTGCAAAGTTTTTATAAAGTTCATCTTTTTCTTGATTAAGCCACCTCCTTCTAACTATAATTTTTTTTGCCATATTCCCATCAAGTAAATTACTTGGTAAAGACTCTTGGTCATTTTCTAAGCTATTATCCAACGTAACATGATCCACATTTTCTTTATGTGATTCTTCAGGTTGAGGGACGGAATCTATTTCATTTTGTAAAGTTGTTGTAATGTTCGTTCCATTATCAGACTGTGATCGGCAAGATATTTTTCCCTCAGCTAATTGCAGTAAATTCAAGCCAACTTTACCTTTCTCAAGAGCTAGTTGTGGTATCATGTAATTCCCTTTATGTGTACCTGGTGTATGCCCTAAGAAATGAGACAAAGCGTTTACATAAGCATTATTCTTTCCAGCTACTTGGCTCATGGTTGCAACATGGTGTCGCAGCCCAGTTGAAGTTATATGATCTGAATTCACAAAGGAAAACTTGTGTCTTAGTTCCCTTAAAATTTGCGTGCCACAAAAATAAGGTTCACCTCCTAGTTTTGGGAATAAAAATTTGTTTTCATTTGGAATTCCAACTAAATTTCTGTATGCAAATATAGTGTCTACATTTTTTTTCATCTGATTTCGAAGAAGTATTGGAACTGTTCTCCCCCTTTTTCCTGGGATATGGAAGCAATATAATGTATGTATAGCATTTTGCTCCTCAGAACTCATGATTTCCAATATTTCTTCAGGAATGTCTTGTTTTTCACTTTGGCTGGCTATATAATTTTCTAATGGAGCTCTTGCAACTTCTCCTGCCCTCCTCCTATTAAAAATTATAATATGAGCAATTGTTATTTTACATAGCTCCTCATAGGCGATATAAGACTTTTCACATTCAAATCGTTGAGCTATATTCACTTCTAGTTTCATAACTTCCGTGCATATTTTTTTTATATCAGTAGTTAAAGGCATGACATCAGTTTTCAGCATTTTTTGAGTTTTCCTTGATTTTTCAGCGTTAGTAGAAATTTCAAATTTCCAAGCGTGACCAAAGATTATTTTAAATTCAGACAACTTGTTTTTTATAACATCTTTGGATGAAGTGGTCAGCACAGGATTCTGTATTGTTTTACGCATCAAAATATCAGCACAATCTTTTATAGCTGTACAAAGTCGTTGAGGGATGCTAGGAATTTTTACAGAACCTGTACTTTCATCGTAACCACTATTTATTTTGACAGCGTCCATAAAAACATTAAAATGTATAGGGTCAAATGCAAGGTCAAATGAGGATATTGCAGGATTTTTTTCTTTGATGACCATGAACAGTCTAGCGAGATCTCTCATCTTGGATGTAATGTGTGTTTTCAAATGATGTTCTTTATGATTGCTTAATAGTAGGGAACCATATGCACAAATTAATGGCTCAGACTTTGCAATTTTTGCAATAGGATCATTTTTGAACACAGGAAATATCTGAGATCTTAAAGATTCAGTGATCTCAGAATTGTCTGGGGATAATAAAATAGCGGATGATTTTAACACTCTGCAGCGTTTTAGTGGATTTCCTTCATGTGATTGTTTTCTATTTGAACATTTTTTCAGGTGTCTATAGAGTAAACTTCTTTTGAATGTGCCACAGCATTCTATACAAACCGCATAATCTTTAGCTGTCGCAGTCGTTCTTGGGCGGCGATTCGGTAGTATTATTCCATCAACTCTATTTATCGCGTCCTGATTACATAGATAATTGCCTCTATTTCTTATTTTCTTCGAAATTAATTCACGCTTTTTTTTTCGTTCACGCAGATCGGGATCTAAAATTTTATTATATTCAATCACTTCTGCCTCTAAGGGATGTTGGATAGTGATGTGGCGTACAAAGTTGGTTATCAGCTTGAAGCAGTATGGACAGAAGTTTTTACGGTCATAAACTCTTGGTTTTTTACTAGCTAAATCAGATGTACATTGTTTTGAAGTTGATGACACATAGCAGTCCGTTTTCTCCTGCTTCCCTGGATGATCGCTGGTATATGAATCTAAAATTTAAAAATGCAATAACATTTTATAACATATTTAATAAATTAAATTTGTGTGGAAAATTATACAGAGTGAATTATACAAAGTTACCACACAAACTTAAACCAGCGATTCCTGAGCATATGTGGTGTGTCAGTCATTTTATTATGGGATGACTTCTTTGTTCGGTAAACTTAAACGTTCACGGGGTCGGGAAGTTTTCTTTGTATTTGTGTTTTTTGCATTTTGTTTTGTTTTTTTTTTTTAATTTTTTTTTTAACATTAACTCCGGCCTCCATAGTCCGGCCTATTTGACGACCGCCATAGTCCAGTGGGTAAGACTCTTGACTCACAATCCGGAGATCGCAGGTTCGAACCCGGCATGCGCAAATTAATTTTATTTGATAAATTTGTGTTATTTCACAATTAATTCATTTAAAATAATATATAGTATATTTGCGGCACGTTCCAGAGTGGAATATACTATCAGTATCGCCCTGGTGTAAGTAAGAACACCATTCAGAATTAAAACGTTGCTTGAAAATGGCTTTATCCGTGTTTGGTGACCAGATCTGAATCGCCAGGTACTTCCCAACCTTCCTATTCGCCACCTCCTTCCCCTCCCCACTACCTTCAGCCTCACAACATACCCCGATTGGGGATTCCATGGTGTCACTGGCTCCAGACGGGAGCAGTTGAGATTCTTGTGCGGTATTCCCTGTAAAAAAAAACTCCACACAGGAGGCCCTTAAGAAAACGATTTCCCTCAAGGCCTATGTCATCTAAGATGCTGTGTGGAGGGTCTTTTTGAGGAGAAGAGGGAGTTAACATTGGTCTTGAAGAGACCCATGTTGTAGGAAGGGGAAAACCCAGAGGCCGGCAAATCGTTCCATAGCCGAGCTGTTGAGCACAAGAACGAGTCGAAGAAGCGACCAGTTCTCATGTGACAAATGTCAACCGTGTACATATGTTGGGCACGCGTTTGGCGTGTTTCCCGACTATGCACCGGTGCCGAAGGGATCAATGATGCTAGTTTCTTGGAGCATCTTCCATTGAAATACCGGTAGAACAAGGATAGCATTCCCACCCGACGCCTGTGCCCTAAAGATTGCAATCCGTCTGTTAAAATGGGAGAATTTATCAAACGGATCGCCCGCTTCTGCACAGAATCGAGGTTATTTTTCAGATATTTTGGAGCTCCAGACCAGAGATGGCTACCAAATTCAACTGTGGGGCGGACTTGCGATTTGTACAAGGCTAGTAGTTGTGTACTATTAAAGTATCTGCGGGCCTTGTACAGTACGCCCAGTTTTTGAGAGGCTAGCTTTACTCTGGCTTCGATGGAGCCCCCATATCTGAGCTGGTCACTTAGAGTTACATCGAGCATATCAATAGAGGGCCTGTTCGGAAGGTTGCTTCCGTTGAAGGAGACGAGATTTTCATTTCGATTGCGAGACGTAATAATACATTAAATACATTTCTCTGTGTGTATGCAATTTGAATAATAATTTTATTATTTTGAAACATTTTTGTTTATTATTTATTAATAAATTATGGGAAAATGAGAAGTTATGGGAGGAGTTTGTCGATTAAAAATAGGTGGTGCCCGCCACCCTACCGATATTTTAGAATGTGCTCTAGAGTACAAAAAGGTTGGGAACCCCTGCGCTACAGCATAGCGTTTACATTACCAAGTTGGAAATTTGAAACGAGCGCTTACCATGCGCTTATCACATATATGATCAAGAATCATTGATTAACGTTTGTCAGGTAAATGAGTTAGTCTACCTACCAGAATCAGACGAAATTCTCGAGGGTAACTTGAATAAGTCATCACTGCCGGACGTCACACTTGCTTCTAAAATAAAGCATAATAATGTAATATTCCAAAACTAAGCATCACTACCGTTAATTGCTAAAACATTTCACAATAATAAGTAACGTGATGTTGGTATGTAATGAAAAATACCTAAGATTATTGTATATTATCAGTAATTATTATGTAGCTACCTGAATCTGAAGAGTTTGCAAATAGATCATCCAGTTTTTTCTCCATTTCATTAATTACGGCTCTTTTACCCTCTGAAATTGGCGAACCTTCTTCACTTGTACTAGATATATTTTTATCTATAAAATAACAAAACACATTAAAAATCATAAACATAATAAAACAATAAGCATAATTATTTATTTATTTATTTATTTATTAATTTTCAACGCCCTGATGGGCTTTTACATTACAAGTTTGTAATACAGAGACAGGTTTTTTAAAAACAAAATATACACTATAAAAATAAATAAATAACAAGTAATACAGATAAATTAAGGAAGATAAAACATTACGATAAAAAAGAAAGTTTTTAAGTTGTAAATTATTGTACTCATGTGAAAATCAACAAGCATTATTATTAAAATAACAGTGCAAAGCGTTTTCATAGAGACCAAAACTTAAAAATGCAATGCATTATAACGTAATTTTATTAAAAAACACTTTTATTAAGTCATTGAGAGTAATAATTTATATGTAGCTACCTGAATCTGGAGAGTTTGCAAATAGATCATCCAGTTTTTCTTCCATTTCATTAATTACGGCTCTTTTACCCTCTGAAATTGGCGAACCTTCTTCACTTGTACTAGATATATTTTTATCTATAAAATAACAAAACACATTAAAAATCATAAAGATAATAAAACAATAAGCATAATTATTGTACTCATGTGAAAATCAACAAGCATTATTATTAAAATAACAGTGCAAAGCGTTTTCATAGAGACCATAACTTAAAAATGCAACGCATTATAACGTAATTTTATTAAAAAACACTTTTATTAAGTCATTGAGAGTAATAATTTATATGTAGCTACCTGAATCTGGAGAGTTTGCAAATAGATCATCCAGTTTTTCTTCCATTTCATTAATTACGGCTCTTTTACCCTCTGAAATTCGCAAACCTTCTTCACTTGTACTAGATATATTTTTATCGATAAAATAACAAAACACATTAAAAATCATAAACATAATAAAACAATACGCATAATTATCGTACTTATGTGAAAATCAACAAGAATTATTATTAAAATATCAGTGAAAAGCGTTTTTCTAGAGACCATAACCTAAAAATGCAACGCATTATAATGTAATTTTACCTAAAAAAAACATTCGGTTCGCACTGGTCACGATTATTACGAATAATCTTTAGAAAACCACTTTAGATTCGCCTTAATTACTATATAAGGAAACTTTTTATTACACAATAAATATTATTCGTAATAAGCGTGGCCAGTCCGAACCATTGTATGGTCCGAATTCCGAATCGATAATTACCAAACATTTTTGTTATGTCATTGATTGTAATAATTCATTACGCAACACAATATTTTAGGTTATATGATAAAATCTTACCGTTAATTGAAGAATCCATTGACATCGCAATAATGGTATTAATTCTCTGCCGTGACATTTTATAAAATGCGAAAGAAAAGGATTCATACGCCAAATTCCACACGCGATTGGATGCGCTGGGCGGCCGCGGCGTCATAAATATTAAATAGGTATACCAATCTAGCGCAAATATCAACTTAACATCGAGACAGTGTTGCCAACTTTATTTTGACCAATTCACAAATTGTGGTACCGTAACCCATCAGAATTAAATCAAACCACCGTATTATGCCAGTAAGTTAATACCTAAATATTATTTTTTTACAGTGAATACCGCACAAGAGTCCCAACTGTTCCCGTCTGGAGCCAGTGAGACTATGGCATCCCCAGTATGTTATGAGGCTGAAGGTAATGGATAGGGGAAGGAGGTGGGGAAGATGAAGGTTGGGAAGTACCTGGCTATTCGGATCTGGTCACTAAACACGGCCAAAGCCATTTTCAAGCAATGTTTCAATTCTGAATGGTGGTCTTACAGCAGGGCGATACTGAGAGTATCTTTCACTCTGGAACGTGCCGCAAATATACTTTATATTATTTTAAATGAATTAATTGTGAAATAACACAAATTAATCAAATAAAATTTGAGACCTGCGGATTGTGAGTCAAGGGTCTTACTCCTGGACTATGTAGGCAGTATATTGTAATTTATTTTTAAATTATTGTTTATTTTTGTTCATAATATTTTTTATAAAATACACCCAAACAACAATAAAACACCTTTTTATTATCTACTACAATACAACTAGAGACAATGCTTTTGAAAAATAGTCACGCGTAAAGTAATTACCTAGGTACAGAGCATTTTTTTAATGAAAAACTTGTTAGATTTCTTAAATATGATAATATTATAATCCATTATAAAAATTACGTTCTACTAAAAAAACATTTAAACAAATTAATATAACTGTATGAAAAAACATATTAAATGAGTACCTAATATATTTCTGAAATTTTTAGAAAACCCTGTATAGATATCATCACTCATCACATTACAACTGACTATGCTTTCGGAACGCAAAAGACAAATACATAATTACGTAGCAAATATTTTATTTATTAAAGAAAAACTACATAAATGTGTATTAAAATACGAAATAATATAAAACTTGTAATAAAAACAAAAACAATTAACACAAAATTAATAACGATATTATAAAAGCAATTCGTAAATCAATCTTCAATTTTAAAAAAGGGCGCGAATAGCCGGTAAATATTATAATATAATGTCTGTTCTTCTAACAGTCCACCGCGAGCGCTTGACAGTCTGGCTACCTATGTAGGAATACAACATATTATAACATTCCGGCAAACATATAACATATCGCAAAAAGATTCAATCTGACATAGCAATGTCATGATATAATAGATTTTGAGGAATTTAACCATTGAGTTCAATATCGCAAAGCATTGATAAACGACTTGGAGTTTGAATGATATTGTATGACGAGAACATCCGGCAACGTCGCATGCCGTGATGTTATAGATGCGATAAAAAGTGTACCCAATTGATGTTCTAAGTATGGATGAATATTTACTGATAAAAAACGCATTCCGGAGCATTAACGGTCCACGTAAAAATGTCATTTATTCACTCAAAAATTTTTTTTACACCGTTCGACTCGTCTCATCGAGTTTGATATGATGGACTTAAAAAAAAAAAAACGATGAGCCACTAAGTGCCCAAATGAGCCAGTAAGTCGAAATGATCAAGAAGTTCCGGTAATTAAAGGACGCTTTGAGCCACTAAATGCCGTAACATAAACCTATATATATATATATATATAAATATATAATCGTATTTTTCTTGTGATTTTGATAACATTCAATTAAAACACAATTGAGTTTCTCTGTAAAGAAAGAGGAGGTTTATTTTGTTAATCTCACAAGATTTACATAAATAAAAGTATCTAGTAACAAAACAAACCTGTAAAGAAAGAAACGACATTTAATGTTATTAATTGCAATGTCGATCCCTTGATCACAATATCACAATCACGATAGTAATCACTTTTAATTATTGAAATCAATCTTATCAATTTGCTAAATTTGCTTTATCATGGCCATAGATTATTTTTACTATATTTTCAATTATCCATAGATTATAAAACATTGAGTCGACTGTTAAGTAGGAACTGAGGCACATACCAGTGTCAGTCTATGGTACATACACAATGACCAGTCAAGATCGGCATTGTGTTAAATTAAAGAAAATTATATTTTTCTTTACATATATTTTTTTATTTTTTTTTTTATTTTTTTTTATTATTTTTTTTTTAATTATTTATTGAAACATTTATTACAATTACAATTTTACAACAAAATATATTTTTTTTACAGGTTTTTTATATATTTCGAGATTCTCAAAAAAATAATGTAATTTTAAATTTAGGAAACATAGTTCATTACAGTCTTATTTTGTTTCTCACTCTGGTTTTGCTGTCAGGCTTAGATTTTAAAAAGATGTGTGCAGTTCACACGCGGTAGAAGTGAATCCTTACATACTAAAGTAGACAAGAGTGGGAAGTCTACGAAGCACCACACAATGAGGAGACCGATTATTCTATCTCATTCTCTCGCAGGCTAAATCCTATAGATGTATGTGCTGGTCTCTTTTTAGTGTCGCTATTTGTTTCATCGAGTTTCAAATCACAACGGTGCTAAAGAAGTTTTCACTTAAAAAAAATATAAGTGCGCAGTTCACACACGGTAGAAGTGAAACCTTCAGAAAACTAAAGTAGACAACAGTGGGGAGGCTACGAAATACCGCAAAGAGGAGACCGATTGTTCCATCTCATTCTCTGGCAGGCTAAATCCTATAGATGTATGGTGTTTGTCTCTTTTTAGTGTCGCTTTTTCTTTTCATACAGTTTTAATTCACAACGGTGCTAAAGAAGTTTTCACTTCAAAAAAATATGACATGTATAGTTATTAAACAGCAGCTAAAGGCACGGAAGTGTCTGAAACTAGTTGGCTTTAAATTCAAATAATATGGTGCAATTGATTTTGGAAGCCACCTCTGGGCTAGATACCTAAAATATCCTAATTAACCTGCTTGATTCTGCGTAAAGGTTACAACAATTCGTTGTTAATAGACTGATTGCCATCTATAATGCAACGATGCAATGTGGACATGCTAAGTCTGTTCTACAGGTGGTTCAATGAAACCTTCACGAAGGACCTGGTAGTATTGATTGGTACTGCGCGTTTTCATCCTGTGACAAAATATCCCCGACAAAATATCCTACGGACGAAACATCCTCCAACAAAATATCTACTAAAATTTAACCTAACCCAACCTAACCAAAAAACGATACAAAAATAATTCCTACATCCTGTGAAGATAATAAATTATTGAATAAAAATACTAAATTGGGACAAAAATAATACCGGTAACAATAATTTATTATCTTTACAAGATGTCTGTATTATTCTTGTCCCATTTTTTGTAAGGTTATGTTAGGTTAGGTTAAGTTTTAGTAGATATTTTGTTGGGGGAAGTCTGTCCGTACAATATTTTGTCGGGGAAATTTTATTGCGGGATGAAACGCGCAGAACCGCATCGATCACCTGTGCACCGGTGCAAGTACACGAAACTCGATAGATATGAGCGGAACACCCTTTCACAGTTGATATTAGCTTCTTGAAAACGGGTTGGACCGCCCGTATCTAAAGAACTACCGGCATCTGTTTTTCCTCCTTCATACAATCTGGGCCCCTTCGAGACCCGCAATAATCTATCTTAACCTGCCTCACAACGCTGCCCAACCGGGTGGTGATATATTTCCCCATAAAAACTGTTAAATAAAAAATATATTGCGTGTTCACTCAGTCATAATAGGCCACTTGCATCAAATTTTAAAAAATTTTTTTCCGGTTTAGGCAAATATTCTAAGACATTCTGTATTTTTTTTTTTTTTTTAATCGTATTTTTGAAACCCTGGGGATTTTTTGAAAATTTCAATCCGATAAATCAGACCATTTTTTATAAACCGGAAAGACGGGACATAATTTTATAGGTGTGAAAAAACGATAATTACATAGCCGAAAATCATTTAAAAAAAAAAGAACGTTTTCCACACGACTGGCACAGCAGAATAGCGAGGCATACCAAAAATATTACATCTCATAAAAATTTTTTTTCCTTGATCCATCTTATTGATCATAAATCATTATAATGAACAGCGTCTACATTACTACATTCAATGTAATATACTTGTACTTGTAAATTATAATAATAATAAGAATATTATAAAATTTAATTTTGTTAAAATCAGCACCATAATCATTATACCTCTAAAACATGTACCGACATCATCTGCACGTTCTGAAGAGAACCCCGTAGATCATTAAAAGTACGGGGTTCTCTTCAGCGCATCTCTCAAGAAGTGAAACCAAATGATAAGTTCGCAGAGAACAAACAATAAATCTAGTGAACGAATTCAAAAATTCGCCTGAAATCAAAGTGATGCCATATAAAAAAATAAATCAGTGTCGAATTTTAAAAAAATAATAGCAAAATTTTCGGAGACGGGACATTTTCATGTAGTGACGTCACGAGCCCAAATAATGGATTAATTTATTTAAAAATAAAAAAATCTGTACATTTCTAAACAATTTTACTAACATTTTCTTAATCTTAGTAAAAAGATATATCCACATGATTTTTTCCAAGTCATTATGAAATCCATGCAAGTGGCCTATTTGAAATTCAAACTATTTTTTTCTTTCTCCCTTCAACGCCTACATCTTTTAAGTAGGTATAAAAGAGGTGAAATTGGGTAATCTGAAAGTATGTTGTGCGCTGATGATACGGTGCTGATTTCTAACAGTATGAAAGATCTACAGTCTCTCATGTTTAGATGTATGAAGAATGAGTTAACGATGAATAAGTAAGTCTAATATTTAAGAGTACGAAAATAGTGTGCTATATAGTTGTGAATGATGAATTCTTGGAGCAGGTGGATGAGTTTGTATAGTAGCTGAGTAGTATGTTTACGAGAGATGATAAATGTGGAAATCCGCAAAGAATTCAAGGCTGACGTAAGTGTAATGAGTAAGTTTAAAAAAGGGACTCTCAAATGGTTTGGCCATGTAGAGCAAATGAACAAAGAAAGAAGTGTAAGAAGAATATATTATGATGCAAATGTGAATGGTAGAAAAATCGGGAAGGAAGACATTACACGATCAAGAGAAACAAACACTTGAGTCGGACCATGTCAAGAGTCAGAATCATAGAAGACTGTGTCTGAGACGATATGTGAATGAGGCAAAGACCGAGTTATTTGACGGTCCGTCGTCTTTGCCTACCCTTAGTAGGCAGAGATGGTTAGCTAGTTCGTTAGTTTTTTAATGATATATTATCCTCAACACCACAGCTTCTAAAATACGAAGCAGAGAATGTTTTAATTTAATTAGGTTAGTGCGATGCGCGATGTACGGCGTAGGTAGGGTAGGTAGCTGGGGGTGAAATGGAGGTCGCACCAACAGCTGTTTTAGCAAACTCTAATTAAATACACTTTTCGCCCTAAACAAATTACCAGCCGAGGGTTGTTCCACTTTACCAGTATATTAAAAACGACGGCTGACATCTGTCGGGTCAAGCTACGACAAGTTAACTGTGGAGTGCACAGCAAATAGACAGAAGAAGTGATAAATCGAAACCATTTTGAAAAAAAGAAACAAATAAAAAATTGTAAGAATTTAAATATGGGGTGTTTCAGATTGTTTTTCGTTTTTGATACTTAAAAATAAAACACCAGAATTATTTCAAAGTTGTTATATTTACTGTTAAATTAAAGAGCAGGTAGAGACATCGAAAATAGTGTACGAATCGTTGTTTTTATAAAACGCTCGCCTGCAAAATGCGCGCTGCGGTCCCGTGAAGCGATCCCGCCAAGCCCGCCAAGCGTTTGAGGCCACTCCCCTCCCCCCGCTAACTGTGTTTGGCGCGTAATGGTCAAACAAAAAACGAAAAACAATATGAGACACCCTTTATAACACATTGATCAAAAAGTTTTAGGACTTTATTCATAAAATCGAAAATACAAATTTATTCATCAAAATCGATATGGTCCCCTTCAAATACTCCCCATCAACTGCAATGCAGCCGGCCGACGTAGTCCAGCGATAAGGCTCTTGACTGGCACTCCGAAGGTCGCGGGATCGAATCCCGGCGTCGAAAATAAATTTTATTTGATCAATTTGTGTTATGTCACAATTTATTCATTTAAAATAATAAATAGTATATTTGCGGCACGTTTCAGAGTGGAAGATACTCTCAGTATAAACCTGGTGTAAGACCACCATTCAGAATTGAAACGTTGCTTGAAATGGCTTTAGTGTTTGGTGACCAGATCTGAATAGCCAGGTACTTCCCCACCTTCCTCTTCCCTGTCTCCTTCCCCTCCCCACTACCTTCAGCCTCATAACATACCCCAATTGGGGATGCCATAGTCCCACTGGCAGTATCAGAGCTCGATTTTTTCATAACTTTCTCTCGGGTGGTGTAATGCGTTCTGCGAAGCAGGGAAAAACTCACAGGGAGCCAGATCAGGTGAATTCAAAGGTTGCTGGATAGAATTTCTTTGTCAAAAACTCACTATAATGATCGCATTGTCTGCGACATATATAAATGAATTTAATGTAAAAAAAATCGCACAGAGAAAAATTAAGTTTACTGATCTTCTGAAATTATTAAGCACTTCTGGAAAGAGAAATAGAACCTCCCGTCTCTCAGCGGGACGGGATAAAGTGGTGAACTACAAACTGCCTCTGCCAACTGAAAGGATGTTGTCTAATTACTCTGGCAGTAACACGTACAGTCTTTATTCAGTTACTGATGAACCTACTCATTCAGTTAACGTCTAACACGGTTAGATTGAACAGGATTTTAATATTTTACCTATAGAAATAAGAAATTTCTATGGGCTGATGACTTCTATACTTCCGCTTCAGGTGCCATCTACCGTCAAAGAATGGTTCTCCCTGCACAAAACTGTAATTCAGCCAAATAGATTGAAGCTACCAATAGTTGCTCCTCTTTTGAATTTGGCAGCCAGCTCTGGCCTGAAGCCCCAAAATACCTGAAAAACCCTCGACTCGGTCCGTTAGATAGATTTTCCTAACTTAACAAATGGATTGCAATCTTAAGAGCACAGGCGTCGGGTGGGAATGCTATCTTTATTCTATTGGTATTTAAATGGAAGATGCTCCGGGGAACTAGGTCATATATCCTTTCGGTGCATAGTCGGAAAACACGCAAAATGCGTGCCCAAAATATGTACACGGTTGAAATTTGTCACATGAAAACGGGTCGCTTTTTCGACTCGTTCTTTTGTTCAACGGCTCGGTTCTGAAATGATTTGCCGGCCTCTGTTTTTCCTCCTTCCTACAACGTGGGTCCCTTCAAGACCATTGTTCATTCCTTCTTCTCCTCAAAAAGATCCTCAACACAGCATCTCAGATGACATTGGCCCTGAGTGAAATTATTTTCCTCAGGGCCTCCTGTGTTGAGTTACTGTAAAAAAATGCTGCGGATTTTTCCTCCACTACCTACGCCCTTCATCAATCTCTCCCTCTATCATATTACAGTCCCAATCAACAATGATAATAACCAGATCTTTGCGAAACTACACTCTTAATAACTCGAAATAAACCGCCCATGGACAAAGTGATTTTAAGTAAATGCTACACAATTGAACTCTTCAATCACGTACTTGCATCATTAAAACAATACACACATACAAAGTAAACTTCTTATGTAGGACAAATGGAAAATTAGACCATGAAACAAGGAAATTGGTCTACAACACCACTGTAGCATCCCACCGAATGACTGCACACGTGCAATCTTTCTGAGCAATAAAATACAAGTTAAACGAATGGAAATAGTTGAGAACAGAGAGAGGCATGAGGTTTATATTGTGCTGTTGCAGATATACTAGGATAAAAACCATACAACGCCATCTCATTATATTAAGTGTTTGGCAACGATAAGTCTAAATTACCCTAGTGTTTATTTATAAGTTAAAAAATGAAATGTTACCAGATTATATTTTGAATAATGTTAGTATAAATAGTACAGTTTATTATTATTACTATAGGCTTCCTAAAATAAATATATACGAGATACAAAACAATATTTATATAAAGGTTTTAAAATGTTCAACGAACTCTGTAAATGTTAAGGAAATTAAAATTTAAATAAATAAATAAAAAAATATATAAAACTAAAATACTTTGTAAATGTTGATTAAGGAAACTAATTTTTTTACAAATTTTCGTGAGTTATGTCTCATTGTTGTGAAGTCTAAATTTTAGTACGTAGATAATAAAATATTGATTTATAGACAAATAAAATATACATACACGGTAGAAGTGAAACCTTTCGCCAGATACACAAACTCATCCACCTGCTCCAAGTTTTCATCATTCATAACTTGCACACTGTTTTCGTACTCTCTCTTTCAAACACTATGACTTTAGACTTACTTACATTCATCATTAACTCATTCATCATACTTAAAATATGGGGAAAATCATAGACGCCTAACGAAGAAGCTCTGTCACTCCATATCTTTCGCATTTTACTCGTGGCATCTTTTGTCATGGAAATTTTCTTTTCACTTCTGTTTTACAACCTCCTTTATCATATAGACGAGCCTAAATATATGAAATCGTTTACCGTGTCTAAGTCTGTGAGAGCTTTATTTGTTCTTACAAAGGTGTTTGCCCTATCGATCACCATTAGTTTTGTATTGGCCTTGTTGATCAGTAGGCCCAGATTACGGATGTTTTCTTCTATTTTAGCACGGAGGTGGTTCATTTCTTCTTCAGAAGAGGGGGTTAGGTTAGGGTAGTGTCATCTGAAATAAATAGAAAAATAAAAATAAATCGTTAGGTTTGGTATGTAGTTTGGTATTTTTATAAAACTTTAAATGAATATTCAATTTCTTATAATAATTGTTGGACGATTTTTACAGCGCCATTTTTGAAATCATTCTAACTCCGTTATTCTTTTAGTGACATCCCTAAAACAAAAAGTAAAAGGTCGATAGTGGATCAAGCTGTACATCCCTATTTAAGTTGTCCATAGAAATACATAACAAGAATATTCTGTCATTCGCGCAGTCTGACACATAATTTATCCCGCCAAATTTCCTACGGGCGCTCGACCGGGCTCGACATTGTTAATTTTAATTAAATATTTTTTATATGAAATGATAAAAAGTGAGGTGACGAAAGTGTTTATTATACATTTATACAATAGAATAAGTATTGTTGTTTACATAATCTGTGATTTTAGTACCGTTTTCACATAAAAATATAACGTTAGTAATTTTTACATTTTCTTAATGTTTGCATTCTAAATTTTAATATTTACAAATGTTAATATTTATTTCTAATATAATAATTCAAAAGTTTATTTTGTAACCTTTCTAAAACAGTTTTTAGTATTCGGCTACGTTCAGAAATGTTTCATTTATAGAGTTTTAATTGTGAAGCGGTAATAACACAAAGTTTTCGTAAAATGTAATTTCGTATGAGACATCATAAGCGAATATTCGCGAAAATTCGTAGGGGTTAATATAATTATGAATACTTTCTCGCGAACGACCCACTAAAATAAAAGACTATGTAGTGGATTCAAAGATATTGGAATATAAGTAGATGTGCTACCTGCTGTTTTTACTATGTGGGTCTGCGCTTCCGGGTGTCGCCGATATTGTTTACCAATTAACAAATAAACTAAAAGAACAAATAATTAACGAATAAACCAAACGTACGTTAAACTAAATGAATGAATTCTTTCCTTATTCAAAATATATTGTTAACCAATATTAATGCACATTTTCAAAAAATCAACGAAATGAACAAATTCTTTTTGTATGAAAACTACGCTAATTAGCGCGTAGTCCGGCGACAGTTGCGCGGATACCATAGCATATCTCTTCTGTATTAGAATATCTTTGAGTGGATTACTTTTCTGTTTTCAAATAAAATTGATTGAATTGTTATTCAATTTTTCAACTATTTTCCTAAGAATTGTAAATGCACATCTAAGGGCGCCTGTAGATGAGAAACTTTAGTTGCGAAGACAGTTGCGTTGCAACAGTTTCCTGAATTAAAGTCCATTACGGTATGCGAAGCTTTTTTTGAATTTGTATGAATTTTAGAGAAGTTTTCTAACTGCACCGCGACTAAAGCCTCTCGTATTCGGGCGTCCTAAAATAATACGAACAAATATTTTATTTCCTTTCGAAATACCTATATCTAAAAATGATATACAGGGTGTCCCAAAAGAATGTTTATATTTAGTGGATTGTTTTTTAAAAAAGTAAGGGTACTATCGAAAAAATGTTTATTAAATACTAAAATACACAATTTGGGAATTTATTTCTTAAAAATAATATCGTCCAAGTGTAAACCCTCACGTTCGCGGCATCCACAAAGGATTAAATTTGCTCTAAAACAAATCACTAAACAAGAACTAACTCTAATGTTATCTAAATTCAAACCAACATCTTCATCTGGTAGTGATGAAATCACAATGAAAACAATAAAATTCTTACAAGATGAAATTACCGAACCGATACTCTTTCTAATAAATAAATCTATCACGGAAAGCAAATTTCCATCTCAACTCAAAATAGGGACTATTACACCAATCTTTAAATCAGGAAATCGTAAAGATATCAATAACTACAGACCAATCACAATTCTAAACACATTATCTAAAATCTTAGAAATAACAGTTAAAACTCAACTCGTCGACTACCTAGAATCAAATAAACTATTATCACCAAAACAATTTGGTTTCAGAAAAAATCTAGGAACATCTAACGCCATAGCCTTAGTAATTGAATATATTAAAAATTCTCTAGACTCACATAAAAAATGCATTGGCATATTTCTCGACCTTTCTAAAGCCTTCGACACAATAAATCACTCACATCTTTTTGAAAAACTAGAGAACATAGGGATTACTGATAATGAACTGATATTTTTTAAAAGTTACATGGGAAATAGAAAGCAAACTGTGAAACTTAATAACATAATCAGTGAGTGCATTGATGTCAAATTCGGGGTGCCGCAAGGAAGTATTCTGGGTCCGATTCTGTTCCTTATTTACATTAATGATCTATGCCACACAGAATGTGAAGGAGAAATCATCAGTTTTGCGGATGATACTGTTCTCCTAATAAATGGGAATAATTGGACAGAAACATTTAAGAAAGCAGAAGACACACTTAATAGGATTAAAAAATGGCTAGACTACTATTCACTTACACTTAATGCTAATAAAACCAAATTCATCACTTTTAAAATAAAAAATAAGAAAAACTCTGAAGAAAACCTGAACGTGAAAATTCATAGCCCGCATCACTTAAATGAGAATTGTGATTGTCCCTCATTAGAAAACGTTGACCATATAACGTATCTGGGTCTAAAAATTGACCAAAACTTAAAATGGACTGAACACATTACGTATTTAAATAATAAAATTAAAAAACTAAGTTATTTTTTCAAAACTATCAGGAATGTCCTCATTAAAAAAGACTTAATCAAGATTTACATGGCTCTCTGCCAATCACTGTTAGAATACGGTATTATCGGATGGGGCGGTGCAAATAAAAACATACTAAATCCACTAATTAAAACTCAAAAAGCTATAATGAAAATTATACTGAAAGTTCCTGTAAGAACTAGCACTGACGAAATCTTCAATAATCTTAACATCATGTCAATTAAACAACTATATTCTAAAACTATACTCATTTACATTCATAAGTACAAAACCCAAGAAATAACAACTAATACGTACATTAGAAACACTAGATCTCATGGTCAAAAACTTATCCAACAAGTAACTACTAACACAACATTTGGGCAAAAAAGCTTCTTATATTATGGCATTAAACTTTACAATAAAATACCACTCTCACTCAAAAACCTCAACATTATAACATTTAAATTTCAAATAAAAAGCTGGATACTAAATATAGGGAGATCAGAAATAGAAAATATACTGATATCAAATACAGACTAAAACCAAATCTAGTAATCTGAATTATAAAAAAAAAACGACTATCTTATTTACTTTATAATTATTTAAAAAAAATACTACATGATATATGTTATGTCTAATTCATATCAATTTCTTATAATTGAATTATAATATGTAAATGAAATCCTCAGCACGGGAGATCCCAGTGAGGATATCATTATCTCTACTGTTACTAAGAAATGAAGACAATAAATCATTATTATTATTATTATTATTATTATTATTATTATTCATTTAATCGAGTAAAATTTCTTATGACGGCTCGGAAGGTAGGCTTCGTGATGGCTACCATTTCATGATGGATATTTTCTTTTAGTTGCATCAGGGAAGTCGGATTTTTGGGGTACACTTAAGATTTGAGATATCCCCTCAAGAAAAAAATCCATAGGGGTTACGTCAGGACCACGAGGAGGCCAATTTATGCCACCTCTCCTGGAGATCAATTTGCCAGGGAAAATTTCACGAACTCATGGCAGAGACGCCTTGGACGTATGTGATGTGGCTCCGTCTTGCTGGAAGCATGTTCTTTGGTTATAGCCAGTAACTTTGTAGGGGTGCAGCAATAGGTCTTCATGCAAAATGCTGTGTAACCTTGATCTATGTGCTTCCGAATCGAAAATTTTGAGTCGTCACGAAAAGACTGACAAACACTCTCTACGTTTTCTACCGTTCTCGATAACCTTGGTCGCCCGGATTTTGGTTTTGCCAGCGTTGAACCAATCTATTCAAATTTTTAGACCCATTTTCGAATGAGAGGAGTGCTTGGCGCATCATTAAATTAACGAAAATCTCAAATATTGCAGAATCTTCTACGCGCTACAGTCGCCGAATCACCATTTTTATAAAACTCATGCACGCACAACGCGCGGTCGCTTCCAAAAAATGCTTCATAGCGACTAAATTCCCAAAAGCCAGACTATTGATTGACTACCCCCCGCGCCCCTCGGAAAAGTTGCGTTCACACAGAAAGCAAAACAAATATAAACTTTCTTTTGTGACACTTTGTATTTTATACTTATATGGAATTAAAATATTAAAGAAACCCAATTTTCATAAATTCGAATTTGTTACGGAATTAAAACGCACCCAAGGGTATTTTCCTAGCCAAGAATCACATCTGAAAAGTTACGCCAATGGTTACTTTCTAAAGTATTGAGGGCTCTCATTGCCTAGAGAAAAACACCGGGAGCTTCTTATTCTTAATTATTAATCTGAACGACCTCCGTGGTCGAGAAGTAATGCTTCGACTAGCAATCCGGAGGTCACAGGTTCAAATCTTGACGTGCGCAGGTAAATTTTATTTGATTAATTTGTGTTATTTCGCAATTTATGTATTTAGAACAATGTATAATATCCACGTACCCGCGGCACGTTCCAGAGTGAAAGTATCGCTCTGGTGTAAGACCACCATTCAGAATTAAAACGTTGTTTAAAATGACTTTGGCCGTGTTTGGTGACCAGATTTGAATAGCCAGATACTTCCCCACCTTCTTTTTCCTCATCTTCTTCCCATCCTCACCACCTTCAGCCTCATAACACACTCCAATTGGGGATGCCATAGACTCACTGGCTCCAAACGGGAGGAGCTGGGGCTGGGACTCTTATGAGGTATTCACATAAAAAAATATTATACAAAGACCGTGGAATCATAGATTAACCAGGAAATTCCCCATCTTCACCCTCATAGATTCCCCTTCAGGCTCACAACATATCCCAATTGGGGTTGACATAGTCTCACTTGCTCCAGACGGTTCAAAGGACTCTCGTGCGGTATTCACGTTTAAAAAATAAGTTGCAACCTATAATGTCAATTAGATTAGATTTTACTAAAACAGTACCTACATAATTAGGAATGTGTGTACTATTTTAGAGAAACAGCCCAAGGAACAACGATCGATTTTGATATTCGAAAAGTTTTACAGTGAGTTTTTTTACATTTCAAAAAAAAACTCTTTTTCCATTTTCAATGGAATTTTCTTTCCTGAAGTCGAATAACCGGTTAAAAACATTCTGTATGCAAGCGAAGCATCTGTGTTCGACTCAAATTTGGTTGCGACACCAAAATACAATCGATTTCAATGTCAACGTGATATAAAATATCCGTTTTTAATATAAAATTGATAGAAAAATGTCTTTCTCATATTAAACCCCATTATAATGATATACTCGTTTTCTATAGACCTCGTAGCCGCTGACATGTTTTTGTACAAAATCGTTTTTAGCAAAAAAATTGGTTTTGCTAAATGGATTGTGTCAAAATTTTATGACAGAGTACATTAATCTATTGCTTTTTCGGTGAAATAAACATTCTTCAAATTATGTCGTCAGGAATATTGTCCCTTTTCAGTTGTCACGTCGGCAAAAGCTTCTATCTAGGTAAATATTACATATTGGTTAGGCATCATTTCATGTTTTTTTTTGTTAACACGCTTATAAAATAAAATATTTATATCACAAAGTGGTTGTTTGGCGGTCTCCATGTGTTTTCAGAGCTACTAAAATATATTGTGCCGTTTAACTACGAATAGACCACCACAGACCACTGATGTCGTTGAAGTGTGAATTAAATATACACCGTGTCCCAAAATTCAACGATAAGCGGGCACCAGTGGGTGGGCCTGCTCATGACTCCTCGAGAAAAAAATAGAAAAAAAATTATTCTCAATTTTTACGAATGCATTAAAAAAAATTTAAATCCTTTGAAAATTGACACCTCTTGAGATATTTTTAACTACCATGACCACAATTTTTCAAATATTGCTGATTTTTTTTTGTATTGGAAATCTAAGTAGCACGGTTATCCACCACAAGCATTAAAAATCCATGAATGCCTGTAGTTTTTACAAAAAAATCAATCAAAATTATTGTTTTTCTAAAAATTATGCAAGATTTTGGTTTTCAGTCCACTTTCACTCATCGTGGTGTAAAAAAAAGTATAACACTAATATGGCAGGTTTTTTTTAAAAGTTTACGCATCTAATCAAGATTCCAAAATGGTATAATACTCTCGGAAAGCTAGCCACAAAAAATATGCGTACTATTTTTAACAAGAACCAAATTTCATAAATTATTGTTGTTGACGGTAATCACTTTTACTATGTACACAAAATAGGTTTTTTGTTATTGAAAAATGTTGAATTAATCAAAACAAATAGTACGAACAATTTTTGAAAAAAAAAAATGAGAAATATTTTTTTCTATTTTTTTATGAGCAGGCCCACCCACTGGTGCCCGCTTATCGTTGAATTTTGGGACACGTTGTATGAAGTATCGTTTATCGGGGGTTTGCCCGACAATTTAATATATTTCGGCGAATTCGTAATTGAATTATCATTTTTTTCCATGCCTCACAAGTGAGTTATTTATATTTTAGATTAATAAAATAATAAGTTGCCATCATTTTTTTAACGTACAACGCATTTAAAAAAAATGTAATACGTTGTACCTACAACTAAAGTTAGCGATGAGCACCAGATTTTATTTTTCCCACGGAGGTATTTATTTAGAAACATCTTAAATATTAGTAACACGTTCTTTAGAATTAATTAAAATGAACCCAGCGGAAAGGTCGAATCTCCAGGCCTGCTAGGGTGAATTCGAGCGTACGTCCGCCCAATACGCCGTGCCGCAGGCGAATATTTGTTTACACGCATTATTTTTCTTCTTTTTCTTTTCTTTGACAGGGCAAATTCGACAGTAAGTCCATCCAATAATCGAAGCAAATCGCAATTTGTAAACACGGCTTCTTTACTTACGTCGTTAAGATTTTGAATGTATTTTAGGGTAAAGTGTCATCTCAAAACGTTGTTTTATCTGTATAAAAGACAGCTTGACAAAGCGAAACGCTTCGCAGGTACTAAACGACAATACGGTTTAATTCTATATCATTCTCTCGCAGGCTAAATCCTATAGATATATGTGTTTGTCTCTTTTTAGTGTCGCTTATTCCGTTTCATCGAGTTTTAAATCACAACGGCACACACACACAGTTTTCACTTCAAAAATCTTATTATTATGTCAATCAATTTGGGAGGCGGGATTGGGTACCGCCGCCCCGGGAACCTTTATTGGATAACCAACACCTCTGTCATAGGTCACCCCAAGTGGTTCGCTACGTTTGGTGATTTAGCAGGGGTACCCGGGTTCATGGGGTGAGGTTTGTCTAGGTATTGGAGGCGGATGACAAGGACACACTGAACCCCAGATTCCTACCCACCGCTTAAACCCTTTTCCTTCCCAGAACTCTCCTCTCCTTCCTTTCCCAAAAAAACCCTCCACACAGCATCCCCAAAGATGACATAGGCCCCGAGGGAAATTATTTTCCTCAGGGCCTCCTGTTGTGGAGCTCATATAAAAAAAATAAAATCAAACTAAAGAGAGTTACAAAATTCACCTCCACAAATAAAATACTCCCTGATCTATATGCCAAAAGAACCTCATATTGAAATATTTATCCCTTTGCCATTCGTCACGAGAGGGGTTGTAAAGTAGAATTGCCCGGAGTAGATGGCAATAGGGTGATCTGAGGGTAGAATGAGAAGATGAAAGATAGAGGCTGCGAGAGATTGAAGGGAAGTGGGAGAGATGTGAGAGGAACCGGAAAGAAATCCACTAGGGTCAAGAATACAATATCCGGTCACAAAACGGGACTCCCCACCCAACTATTTATAGAAAGAGAATTATACTATAATTCAACTTATGTTTGCTTTGGTACGAACACGAATATAACAAATTTTCAATAATATTATAATAAAAATAATGTCTTTAACTCAGGTTGAACGAACCCTAGAAATCAGATATGATTAGAATTTAAGTGTCATTTTAAAAATTGGAACTGTGTGTGTGGAAAATTTAGACAAGTAATAAAGTAAGTAAGTATTTACAACGTTCGGCCGTATCTTTGTCGGTTCCATGACAAATCAGAACCAACTTAACTCAACACCTCCTTCGAAAAGTCATTAAAAACTATGAAAAATAGCACGTAACATAACCTTACGTATCCATTTTTTTTCGTTCCAGCATGTAACCTAAATGTGATCAGCTATCAAGCATATGTATAACAACTACCGCCGGGAACCATTTATTGGATAACCAACACCTCTGTCATTGGTCACCCCAAGTGGTGCGCTATGTTTGGTGACTTAGCAGGGGTGCTCCTGTTCACGGGGCGAGGTTTGTCCGGGTCTTGGCGATGGATGCGTCTGCCCACATGTTGCATGGCAGGCCGGATAGGGAGAGAATGGTTGAGGAAGTCCCTTTGACCTCTCCAGCCGGACTCTCTTGGAACAACGCCCTGCACCGAACTTGGGAGGAATGAATTCATAAGTCTGTCACTCCTGGACACACTGACCCCCAGATTCTTACCCAACCCTCATACCATTTTCCTTCCCAAAACTTCCTCTTCTTCCTTTCCTCAAAATAAACTACACACAGCATCCCCAAAGATGGCCCAGGTCAAACAATTCGAAATGACGAGGGTTTTAGCCTTTAGTTGGTTTTAGAGGTTTTTCATGCCTTAGTTGATTTAATTATTATTTTGTTTTAACTCTTCGGATAAAATATTATAATATAATAACTCGAAACTTGCCAAAACTCCATGGAAAGAAGTATGTTAGGGAAAAGACTGTCCGATAGAATAAAAATCGAAATTATTAAGAAACAAACAAGAACAAAAGATGTCATAAAGAACAATAAAAAAGCTGAAGTGGAAGTGGTCAGGCCAAACAACCAAAGGAAGTGAAAAATGGTCAAAATTAGTCATGAATTGGTTCACAAGTGAAAAGAAGAGAAACGAGGTAGACCATTTAGACGGTGGGTTGACGATATCAAAGCCATAGCAGGTGGTACATGGACAAGAGTAGCTAATGATAGAGAGAAATGGCGACATTTGGAGGAGGCCTTTGTCAACTAGTGACATACAGACAGGGAGTCGATGCATGATAAGTGTTATAAATAATGCAATGTAATTTACTGTCTGAATAAAGGCTATTATTATTATTATTAACTGTTCGGAATCATTGAGACTATAGCATTCCCGTTGGAGTATGTTTTGAGTCTATTGGAAACGTCGAAGGATATTGAGAAGATGTTGTTTAAATCTAGCTATTCTGATTCGATCACTTAACTCTTTTTAATACAACTGAATCGCGGTTCTCCGCAGGGCCGTACCGCACTTCGCAAGAATTGCATTATTGTATTTTATGTATTTTTTCACATTGTCTCTCGTTGGAAGGACTATACTTCTGATCACGAAAATAAGGTATCTGTTTATTTACGTTACTGCTGTGTGGACATATTGCTTCGGGTTATTTGTGACAGAATTTATTACTGGCCTATTTCATTTCTGCGTGTATATACATTTACGCAGATACGTTGGAATTTTGATTAATTTTTTAGATTTAACATACTTCATTTAATAAGTTATTATCTTATTCGTAGATTCTTAAGTAATTTCTTGTTTTATTAACGATATTATTGTCGTCACAAAATAATTAATTATTTCTTCTAACACAGCAAACTTATTTTGTGGCACCATTTTGATTTAAATTAATAAATTACTTCGTTTTTACCACTTTTATTGTTCACAAAACCAACATGTTTCGTGAGCAATGCTCACTTCTTCAGGGTTTTTTATTGATACTAATTATAAATAATAGACGTAGACAATGGTGTCAATTGAAAAAGAATGGACATAGAAAATGGTATCAATGAAAATATGAGAGTGGGTAGAGGAGAGAGGGGCAATGGGAGACAATTTACAAAGGGAACAGGTTTAATATTGGGTCATTTAAGAACAATTTTTGGTTATTAATAATATTCAAATTCGCATTAACACTCTTTCGGATTTCTAAAATTTCTGGTTTATCCAACTGAATGCCATTGACATTACAATGCATTAATTCTATTCCACTATTGAAGTCAAAGGTGTGACTGGTTTCCACCAAATGGTTGGCAAACTCCGGGAAACTGTTATTGTTTAAAGATTTGATATGTTCTTTAATCCTCATTTCGAAGTTTCTCGAAGTTTTACCTATGTAAAAGAAACCACAATCGTTACACTTCAATTTATAGATTCCAGATTTTTTCATTTTTGAATCTCATCTTTATTATTTACAATGTAATTTTTAAGTTTGTTATTTGCATAAAATACAGGAAGAATTTCATTTTTTTAGTATCAATAAAAAACCCTGAAGAAGTGAGCATTGCTCACGAAACATGTTGGTTTTGTGAACAATAAAAGTGGTTAAAACGAAGTAATTTATTAATTTAAATCAATTATTCTTTGTATTTTATGTTCAGTTCTGCTAATAATATATGGAGTGAAGATATTTTGGTTGTGCGCATAAGTCAAGTTCGTAGAAATTAGTGCTACAGAGTAGTCCTGGGTCGATCGTGATGGATTCGATCATTTTGACCAGATCACGAACCAATGATTGATCGGGTCACTTAAAAAAAGATTCGATCATCGCATTGAGCTGCAGTTCAGTCAGCACCAATAATGTTTTGTCACGCATCTCGTTCTGATGACAGAGAAATGTAAAAGGTAAATATTCATATTTTCATTGATACCATTGTCTATGTCCATTCTTTTTCAATTGACACCATTGTCTACGTCTATTATTTATAATTAGTATCAATAAAAAACCCTGAAGAAGTGAGCATTGCTCACGAAACATGTTGGTTTTGTGAACAATAAAAGTGGTAAAAACGAAGTAATTTATTAATTTAAATCAATTATTCGTATATTACATAATAACACGTATTACGAGTGTATTAAGTAATTTCGTGGCTTTTTAAATTTTTTTTATATGAATACCGCACAAGAGTCCCAACTGCTCCCGTCTGAAGCCAGTGAGACTATGACATCCCCAATTGGGGTATGTTGTGAGGCTGAAGGTAGTGGGGAGGGGAAGGAGATAGGGTAGAGGAAGGTGGGGAAGTACCTGGATATTCAGATATCTGGTCACATATATCATATCACATATATCCTTGCTATTCAGATATCTGGTCACATATATCACACATATAAGTCACATATATCTGGTCACCAAACACGGCTAATGCCATTTCAAGCAACGTTTCAATTCTGAATGGTGGTCTTACACCAGGGCGATACTAAGAGTGTCTCCCGCTCTGGAACGTGCCGCAAATATACTATACATTATTTTTAATGAATAAATTGTGAAATTACACAAATTAATCGAATAAAATTTATTTGCCACGCCGGGATTCGATCCCGCGACCTTCGGTGTGCGAGTCAAGAGCCTTACCGCTGGACTACGCCGACCATTGAGTGGCTACTTCAATCTGTAGTGTTTGTAAAATCGCTTTGCAAACTGAAACAGCCATGATAAGATGAGATGTGAAATTACTGACCGAAAATTGTGAGTAAATTTCATGATTCTAGAGCTCACTTTTCGTGAGTTTTTAAATATACAGACGTTTCGCATTGTTCATTTGTTCATTTTCTATACGAAACTGCGAGCATTTTTTGGTTCGGCTTCGACCGGTTAGAGTGTTGGTGACCATTTTATAAATGCGATAGGAATTGATTCCAAAAATAGCCCGTTCCTCGGATCCACTGTGATCCAGTGACATCTAATCACCGAGACAAAGTAACCGGGACAGCCAATAACGTTATACGTTATAACCGCGTGATACTGTTCACAATTAAGTATTATTACCGTCAATCTTTCCATATCGCGAGCAATACTTAAATTTACAACATCATAGTACCTATTCCTAGGGGGGGGGGGAATGTTCTCATGCGACCTGCTAATGTAAGTAGCGCCATCCTTTGACGAATTCGTGAATTCGAAACCGAATTGCAACGGTAGCTTTGCTTGAAATTTCACTTGCACAGATGTTTACACTGCACGGCGCGTATGGCATGGCGTCAGACATGCACTCGAAGCCGAATTTTAAATTTCAACCGCGCAGACGCAAGGCTATTAATACTGTTTAATCACTGAGAGATTGTAATGTACCTTGAGCGTGTCGCTATTACCCAAATAAGAATAATTATTTCTTTATGTATATCGCATTTCTTTGTATTTTATGTTCAGTTCTGCTAATAATATATGGAGTGAAGATATTTTGGTTGTGCGCATAAATCAAGTTCGTAGAAATTAGTGCTACAAAGTAGTCCTGGGTCGATCGTGATGGATTCGATTATTTTGACCAGATCACGAACCAATGATTGATCGGGTCACTTAAAAAAAGATTCGATCATCGCATTGAGCTGCAGTTCAGTCAGCACCAATAATGTTTTGTCACGCATCTCGTTCTGATGACAGAGAAATGTAAAAGGTAAATACCTGAAATCTGAAACAGGTTAGAACCGCAACGATAGTTCATTCCAGATTAACCCGCTCTATTTCTATGTCGCGAGAACGAGACTCGAGCCCCGACCTACATAATTTATACACCTATAGTCTACCTCAACACTTTGGCGGTATAGCGATCTATCTATGTATAGTGTTTTTTCTAGGCTTAAATGCTCCCGTTCACATATCGGGTATTTTCGACTCGATCACTTTGCCAGTGGGTAGTGAGTCGTGATCAACCCAGGTCGTATAAGAAAGATCGACCCAGAACTACTACGGAGGCCTATCTCAATCCAGTAAAAAAGGTTTCAGGCGGTTTTCCAAGGACACCCGTTAGTCAATAAATGAAACCCTTGAAATTGAATTTCTCAGTTATTGTACTAATTTATAGCAGAACTTGCTGAATATCACATTCGTTACAAAATAATTCAATCCGCTTTCATCGAAGCGAGTTTCTTTTCCTTCGGAATTTTCCCGAATTTCACGAAAATTCTCCCTTTCGTCATTATCATTTCCGCAAATTTCTCCCACCGTCATTATTTTCCCTAGTTTTCCGCAGAGGCCGCTGTGGAGGTAATATATTGAGACTTTCCCGACATATTATCAGCCGTAGCATCACTAAAATACCTACGGATTGTATAACTGTGGAGAAAGAAAATACGTTCGGACGTACGACGTTTATTATACACGTAATATGAGCACATTTTCTCGTATTCGTATAACACAACGACGAAAAAAATTACAACTGCGCTATTCAGATTTCGTCACCAAACACGACCAAAGCCATTTCAGTGGTCACACCAGGGCGATACTGAGAGTATCTTGCTTTTTGGAACGTGCCGCAAATATACTAAACATATATATTTTTTAAATGAATTAATTGTGAAATAATAAAATTTATTCAAATAATATTTATTTGCGCATGGCGGGATTCGGTCCCGCGACCTTCGAATGTGAGTCAGGAGCCTTAACCTTCGATCACGGCCGGCCATCAAAATGTGTAACTAAAACAGCGTTTAACGGTTGGGAAGTGAAGTTTTAAGTGAAAACTTCTTTAGCACAGTTGTGATTTGAAATTCGATGAAACGAAAAAGCGACACTAAAAAGAGACAAACACATACATCTATAGTTTGCGAGTGTTGAGATAAAATAATCGGACTCTTCATAGTGTAGTGCTTCGTAGCCTTTGTCTAGTTTTCTGAAGGTTTCATTTTTACCGCGTGGGAACTGCACACAAGGCTGTGTCTCATTTTCTTGCTCAAAAATAAAAAAAAAATTGGTCATTGATTTGGAATCCGCAATACAATATACCAAAAAATAAAAATTATTTAAATAAAAAAGATTGTGAAACACAGACTTTAAATCCTTTCGAACATCCGAACAACTAAAAGAGTTATTATTTTTAATTTATAAACTAACGTTTAAGACAAGATTTTTATGCATAGCACAAAGGGTAACAATTATTATAAGCAATAATTATCAGCCTGAAACACTCATTTACATTGAAAAATCTTCCGAGAAAAGATACTTGCCGCCAACGGGACTCGAACCCGTGTCCTTCTGATTGCCGGTCGGATGCTCTGACCACTGAGCTATGGCGGCAAATAATTCAATATATACTGGTGTTTCATTCAACAATTACTGATTATTACATTTTTCCAATTATTTCCAGGTATTTCACCGAAAAATGTAGACATAATTTGTCTTTACCCCCCCCCCCCCCCCAGCGTTAGGTCTCACTCACACTCCCCTGAAATCGTGGATCTACATCGCATTTGAAATTCGAAAAAACAATTTTGTAGGGAAATAATGGCCCAAAATGGACAAGGTTCTTTTTGTATTATTTTTTATTCTGTGATTCCATAGATTATTATCAACGGTAGATGATAGAAGAAATATATCTAAAAATTCGGACAATTAATTATTACTATATTTTAGAAAACATTAAATTCCCAAGTTAATTACGAACACCCTCAAGATCTCATTGTGTTTTTATTTATTTTTTATAACTCTACACAGGAGGACTCGAAGAAAATAATTTTCCGATGAATTTGGAGATGCTTCCGATGAATGAGGAGGGTTTTTTTTGGGGAGAGAAAGGAGTGAACGTGGGTCTTTAAGAGACCTATGATCTAGGAGGGAGGAAAGACAGAGGCCGGCAAACCATTCCACAGTCGAGCTTTTAACCTCGAAAACGAATCCTATAAGCATGTGACAGATGTCAACCGTGTACATGTTGGGCGCGCGTTTGGCGTGTTTCCCGACTATGCACCGGTGCCGAAGGGATCAATGACGCTAGTTCTTCAGAGCATCTTCCATGGTAATACCGGTAGAACAAGGACAGCATACGTTTTTAGGAGCTTTACATATGGATAGTTAAAATTAATGACCGACCGAACGTTCGGTTTCGGCAAGTTTCGGCAAAAAAATCTAGTTTCGGCATCAGTTTCGGTTTCGCCAGATTTTCTGTCGAACCTTCGGCCGCACCGAAACTCTGCAAAAGATCTCAATAGATGGTAAATTTAGTCTTAAGAATGTTGTGATTGTAAATGCAATTTAAATTAAAATACTTAATTAATGAGGTCCTTCCTTTATAATGTACATAAGTGTTGATTATTGACAAATTTTTGTTCCAAGAAGTAGTTAACATGTTTGTTAATTTTTAGGGCAGATCCGGCAGATCCGGTAGATGAGTCTAATCCGGTAGATGTAAATTTGATTTCACATCATATTAATTATTTATTTATTAATTATTTGTGTAAATTTATTTTGTGTGGATAGAGAACTCCAGTCCAATTTTTTATATTTTTTTAATGAATAATGACCTTCTAACTTAAATAACTGCATTTTTATTTTTATTTTTAGAGTTAGTTTTAGTAGTTAAAATAATTGTCAAAGTTTTAATTTTTCAAGATCCGGTATGGTGAATCATGTGACGTCATCACTCCTGAAAAATTAGTATAGGATCGGGCAATCAGCTGATCTACTGCCGCCATTTTGAATTCTGTGGTTCGAAGTATTCTCTCTAGAAATAGCATTACTATTTTCTTTGTGCAGTAGTTTTTGAATATTTTCAATAATAGAGATAAACTAATAAGAGACACCTTTATTTTTTAAACATTATTTAGGCCTAAATAATGTTTCAATAAACACAACAACTAAATCTCTATAAACAGTATGTAAATAAACGAATAAATTAATACGATGGCTTGTGTCATATCATACATTCCCATACAATGACTTTACGGTGACGTCACGACACGTCGAACAGTGACGTCACCTTGACGGTGTGTTTTTACGACCCGATTAAAAATGGACTTTTTAACAATTTTTTAAAAACTCTGCGTTTAATATTATTAAATAAAACTTTTATATTCAGAATCAGCCTTTATTGGTCTATATATGAACATATTTTTTTAAAGCCAGAAAATTTTTCACTGGAGTTCATTATTAGACGCTTATCAGCGGTCAGAAAGTGGCCAAGGCCAAAGAAGCGAAAAAGATTCAACCATCACGCATAATAACATAGTTACACCTCGAATCTACATATTATTTAACAATGATTTTAGTTTTCTTCTTTCCAATAATGCCACAATTTCTTTTCCTCAAAAATCTATCTCCCAACACAAATGTAACACATTCTCTATAGTTAGCCGACCCACAAGAATACGCTCCGAATTGAAAAACAGAATATAATAGGAATATATTACCCCAAATTACTTTTTCAGGCTCGGCAAATGTATAATCGGTGTTGTAGGGAGTAATAAGGTTATAGGGCAGGCAGACCCTTAGCGGTGAAGGTTGTTTGTAAAAAGGTGGGCGAATTAAAGGAGTTTACCTCGTAAAGAAGTCTTTATGATTTTATTAATTAAGTTAAATCACACAGCTGGTCGTGTACTGGAGCATAAAAAGTCGTAGGCTTACAGATATATGAAACTTTACTTACTTAAGGGAAAGAAAATCATTTTGAAAAGTTCAGAATTAAGTTTTGTTCATGGGTTAGGTTAGGTGAACTCGTGTTTTGAATTGAGTAATTTAATGTTGTATTAGGTCCTTACATTTGAAATTGGCGTTTTGTATGGGAGGAACATTAAATATAATATATTTATTTAATCAAAGTATGTACCATTGCTATCTATGCACTTTTGCCATCTCATGGGTAGTTCACCGATCCCTTTACTAAAAAAACCATTCGGACGGGAATCAATAAAATCCTTGAAGGCGGTTTGGACTGCCCCATCGGAGTTGAATTTTTTCCCTTGCAAGAAGTTATCCAAATTTCTAAAAAAATGGTCATCTGTTGGGGCAAGCTCCGGAGAGTACGGTGGATGTCTTAGACATTCCAATTGAAGCTCCTCTAATTTGGTAGCCGTCTGTTGTGCAGTGTGTGGTCTAGCGTTCTAACGCGCGTTTGTTGATTTGCTTCACTCAATTCGTGAGGTACCCACCTTTCAAGTCTTTTCACCTTCCCAATTTGCTTTAAGTGGATTAAAACAGTTTTATCACTAACACCGCAGCCTGCAGCTAACTCGGACGTGGTTTGCGATGGATCCGCTTCCACAATAGCCTTCAATTCTTCGTTATCAACTTTGGTCTCCGGCCGTCCAAGGGGCATGTTCTGCAGATCGAAATTTCCAGAACGAAAACGTTGGAACCAAAAACGTACTGCTTTTTCTTTTGCGGCACAGAAAAAAACAATTAAGAATTATTTTGACGCAAAGAAAAAAACAATTAAGGAAAAAACAAATGAATTATAATTTTCGAAACACAAATACATGAGTAAATAGCTGTATAAATTTGAATTTGGAATTCCTAACCAAAGAGAAGATATTTGAGATCAAAGTTGCCAGTACGGCAAAACGCCAATTTCATAGGTAAGGACCTAATATTTAGGTACGCTTTTTCTGGAATCGCTTTGAAAAAATATTAGCATAACCAAATCAAACAAATAATTTTTCAAAATTTTTCCATTAAACATCTTATTTTGTTTACAAATAATTACATACTTTAAACATATTTCAAAAGTTGGGAGGCGGGTATAGGTACCGCAGCCCCGGAAATCATATACTGGTTGAGGGAGACCCTTTTACCTCTCCAGCAGAATTTTCTCGACCCATCGCCTTGTACCGCAGAAGGAGGGATGGATTCATACATCCTTGGACACATTGACACCCAGATTCCTTCCCACTCCTCATACATTTTTCCTTCCCACAACTTTATTTTTTTCCATAAAAAGACCCTCCACACAGCATCCCATAAGTTGACATAGTTTCCAAGGGAAATTATCTTACTTAGGACTTGCTGTGTGGAGCTAATCTAAAAAAAGTTGTGAAATCTAAGAAAAATTGTGCGAATTTGGTAGCCACCTCTGGTCTGGAGTCCCAGAATTTTCGATTAACTCGATTCTTAGTGAAAACGGAATAGATTTCTCTATCTTAATGGTACATTTTTCATGCTGTGCGTATTCTACCGGTATTTCAATGGAAGATAGGTACCCTTAAAAAATAGCGCCATTGTTCCCTTAAGCACCGTTGTACCACTGAGAGATATGTTAAAGTGTGCCTTTCGTCTGTACGCAGTTGACACACTCCTCATAAAACCGGATTGTGCTTACGACATGTTTTTGTATCATCTAGGTCAGAGGTTCCCAAACTCTTTTGGCCCACGGACCCCTTCCCCCCTCCTACGGATCCCCCCCCTCCCGAATGAAGCGCCAATAAGTGTTGCCAATAAGCAAACAAAGCTTCATCTCCATTTTGCAAGTTGAAAGATTTGCAAACTGAGAATATTCTCCTCTTCCCAAGTTTTGTTTGTAAAGCAAAAGTGTTGCAACGAACGCACATATTACATACACTTTATTTCATTCATGATAACAATAATAAACAATACAAAAAATACATTTCTTTTTGTCCAAGACTAGGAAAATTTGTTGTATGCACTTCACGCACGCATCACGTTTTTATTATTTTATTAAACCTTGCGCGGACCCCCAACTCAATTTTAATTTTACACGGACACCCTGAATGACCGTGAGGACCCCTGGGGGTTCGTAGGGACCACTTTGGGAACCGCTGATCTAGGTTGTGGAATGAATTATGATAGCCAGCTTTTGTGTTTCAATCTTCCTAAAAACGCGCGTCTTTAAATCCAAAATAACGATGAATACGATTTTTGGTAAATTTATCAATTAAACTTTATCATTCAAGTCGATTTTTCCTGATAAATAAAGAATATAATAACTAGTCAATAATTCTTAAGTTTTTTTTTTTTAAAGTGAATAAAATCTTTTAAGTATTGTCAATTGAAATCATGCAAATTGTCAAAACAAATGAGAACACGGCTTGAATACCGTTAAATTGTCAATTAGAAAGTACACTAAATAATTTTGAGACTTTAAAATAAATCTTGTTTAGAATGGAATATTGTAATAAATTCCTTGTTCAAAACCCACGTAACAAATAAATTTAAAGTATTCTTTGTCTGTAATCCTAAATGGAATTAAATTCTGAAAACGGAAACTTAATGAAAATTTATATCAGAATTAATGTAATCCGCAAAATATAATACATTAGGGGTTGATTAATAATTCAGTTTTCACCCTAGAAAACGTAAAATGTGTTTCTCACTTAAATATATACGAAAATTAAGTTTTATGCTCTTTAATAACATACAGACGGTCTGTGAAGTCGAGGGGTATGGCTCTTGACTCGTAATCTGAAGGTGGCGGGATCGAATCCCGGCGTATGCAAATAAATGAATGCATTAAAAATAACATATTATTTTCGTTATTTGTTTTTGGGGTGTTATGCCGTGTTGCGCTACCTCCTTCTTTAGCCTATATTAAACATATATTATATTTGCCACACATTCCTGAGTGGAAGATACTCTCAGTATCTGGCGTTAGAACCATTTCAAGCAACAATTGAGAATTGAAAGTTGCTTGAAATGACTTTAGCCGTGTTTGGTGACCAGATCTGAATAGACAGGTACTTCCTCACCTTCCTCTTCCCCATCTCCTTCCACTCCCCACTACCTTCAGCCTATATTTTTGCAGGTCTCAGTAAGTCTTGTATTTTGATCGTCGTTACATACAATTTAAAACAGACTTGATACACTTCTTCAAACACAGCAAACTAATTTTGTAGCACTATTTTAATGCAAAATTAATAAAATTCTTAGAACCACGTATATTTTTTACAACATACAAATAAATTTTATATGATTAATTTCTGATATTTCACAAATAATTCATTTAAAAAAATACATAGCATATTTGCGGCACGTTCCAGAGTGGAAGATACTCTCAGTATCGCCCTGGTGTAAGACCACCATTCAGAGTTGAAACGTTGCTTGAAATGGCTTTAGCCATGTTTGTTGAGCAAATCGGAATAGCCAGGTACATCCCCTCCTTCCTCCACCGCATCTCCTTCCCTTACAACTACCTCCAGCCTCACAACATACACCAATTGGGATGCCATAGTCTCACTGGCTCCAAAAGGAAGCTGCTTGGACCCTTGTGAGCTTTTCATATATATTTATTTTTTTAAATGAGCCTTTAAAATAATTGAAAAATTATACAAAGCACCGTATTTTTTTAAAGTTAATTTTTGTTCAACAAAAACCTCCCAAATGGCTGGCATCACGAAATTTCCACAAATTTTTTTAATTAAATTTATTGATGTTCATAACATATTTTTTTTAATTTCCACTAATGACTGGTCAGTGGTTGAGTGGGCATAGCACTTGGGTCCCACCCGAGCGTCGCGTGTTCGATTCCTCGGCTGGCCAAGTCCTCCATCACAACACAAGCAACATTTTCGGCTTTCTGTGGTGGTAGTAGGAGATTTTCAAACATTGTTGGGTTATTCGTAACCCGGGAATGTTTGCCTTTCTTTATAAAAAAAAAAAATTTGGCTCACAAAGTCACTTCAATCATGAGTTTTAGATCTTTAAAATATTCAGATTGTTTGTTGTGTAAAAAAGTTATAATCTTTAGTTATAGTGGGTGAGTGGCCATGTTTTTGCATACAAATCTACAGTTTTTTTCGGATATTGATGAAATTTTGCACACTTGACCTTGATAAATGGAGGAAGATCACTGTCTACACGAGTCGAAGTACCACCCCCACCCTATTTTCCCACCCTTTAAAGCAGAATTTTGATACTTGATGAAATTTTTCACACTTACTTAATTACTTACAAAATCTTATTTTAACATGAGCTCCACACAGGAGGCCCTCAGGCAAAAATATCCCTCAGGGCCTATGTCATCTTTGGGGATGCTGAATGGAATGAAGGAGAGGAGAGTTCTGGTAAGGAAAAGGGTTTAAGGAGTGGGAATCTGGGGCTCAGTGTGTCCTGGTCATCCGCTTCCCAGACCTATTCAAACCTCACCCCATGAACCCGGGCACCTCCGCTAAATCACCTACGGCAGAGGTGTTGGCTATCCAATAAAGGTTTCCGGGGCGGCGGTACCCATTTCCGCCTCCCAAATTGCCTACGTCTGATTTCGAAAATCTCTGTGTCAATGACAGGGACTTTTTTATTTAGCTAATGTATTTATTTATGTAAAGAATACTGTCTGCAGTTTTATTCCGAGATTGATGAAATTTTCTACACTTGACCTACAAATCAAAACGATCGTCACTGTTTAAGTCTGATTTAAAAAAAAATGTGTAAAGCCGGGACAACGCCGTGGACGTCAGATAGTAATAAAATTACGTTAAATTTAGAAGAATTTTTTTTTTTCTCATACAAAACAGTTTGATAACTTAGTATTTCCATTATGCGTCACTCAATGATCCTCGACAAACTTGTTTTCTTTTCACTCATCCAGTGAATGGTGGCGCCCCGCGGCACGGCGGTAGACATTTGTACTATTTTATGTTGAAGTACTCACCCAGAGATTCCTCAGCCGAGGATGAGGAAGAGGTGGGTAGGGGTGGGACGGGATTGGGGGTAGTGAAATCAATCACAATCGTTCCGACAGCAGAACACTTCAGTTTCACAAAAAACATTTAACTCCCCAACAATAACAAATTCTCCAGTAAGAGGGGTGGATATCTTTAAGAGGGTACAACCAGAGAAAACCAGAAATATGTCATTTTTAAATCAGATTTTAGAAGTATTGACTCTTCCACAAAAAATTATAAATTGATTTCGAAAGATTGTTCTTTTATCTAGTAAACGCATGTTTTAAATTTTGAGAAAAAATGTTCATTTTTAGTACAATAAGGTTATACCATAGGTCGTTGGCAGATTTGTTAAATTTTCAAAAAAGATTTTGTATTATTCAACACCCATTTCAATCATATAATCATGCAGTTAAATAAATCAATACATTTTCTGGTAAACGCATGTTTCAGAATTTTAATTTTAGTTAATCATTAAAAATATATTATACGTACATGTGTTTCTTGACGAAAATTGGTCCGTTTGTGTATTTTCATGCGCACTTACAAACTAATATATTTCAAATTTTTTTACATTCTTATTTGGCTTAGACATTATTGAAAAATGATAAATACTTATAATCAAAAAGTATGTACAATGTTAATAGTTTTATCATCACGCCTTTCAGCATTTTTGGATGTAGGTATAAATTAAAGCAAATTTGGAATGAAATAAAATCGATATTGAGTTATAATTTTAAAAAGCTGGTACGGAGAAAAAATAAATCTTTCTCATTGGAACCGCCCTGTACGATTGTAAGAACGTCTTTCGGCGAAATGTGGATTTTAGGCCGCTGGCTGGTTAAACGTCCTTAAGCGATGTGACCTGGACCCCTAGCACGGTCGATCGATTAGGATTGTATAGATAACTTTCGTTAACTTCTAATCGTTCTCGGACAACTGCAGATCGCTAACGTACAAACAATAGTTGACGCCGAATATATTAACAACACGACATTGTGAACTGTTATTTATTCGTTGGCAATCTGCAGTCATGCTAGGGAACGATGAGAAGCTAACGCGGGTTATCGATTCGATTCCTGATCGATCGACCGTGCTAGGGGTCTCAGTTTTAGAAATTATTATCGAATGAATATTATAATATAACATATCTCCTACATTTTTTTTGTGAGTACCGAAAAAGGGTTTGTAGATCCGGTGAGACTAAGGCATCCCCAATCGTGTTATGTTCTGATTGAAGAGAGTGGGGAAGGGGACACTATTGTAAAGGGAATAGTTGCGATGTACAGTACATGGCTGTTTAAACTGATAAAATAGGAACTGAATTTATATCGTCTGAGACTGCTCTTTTATAACACTGGTTAAAAAATCAAAGAATAGCTGAAGGTGCATTAGAGTGTACAATCGAGGTCATAACTCAAACGTGGAGGTTTAAAGTACATTGTTCTACCCTCTTGTAAATATTTCCCGTTGTGAAAAGCCTTCGGAGGTAATATTTCATTAAAAGTAGGTCAATAATTTGAGGTTATGTTGCCACGGAATTGGAATTACCTTGTGACTTATAATATGTACTATGCTTTAAATTGCTAGCACATTATCATTATGCACAATCAAGAATCATATTTTTTCAAATAATATCATAATAAATGTTTTTTCAACGAAAGTAAAAAAATTCGGTGTTACGAAATAACTTTGTTCGTGTTTTTTCCAGGCAGCCTTCTCCGTGAGAGCCTTAGATCTAATAAATTGGAAGGCTTTTGCATAAACCCACTATCTCATCTGTGTGGTGAAAAGTCCCATTTTCCCGCGCAGATAAATTATTTCACCTGCCGACAAATTCGTAAAGCTCTGATATCAACTGTCAAAAACGGCGTTCTTACGAAATTTTAAATTTTATTAATAATTTTCATGAAAACATCTCAAATTTTAATTATTGAAATTAACAATTCTTTAGCACCGTTGTGATTTTAAACTCGATTAAATGGAAACGAGCGATACTAAGAAGAGACAAACATATTGATAAACATTTGACCGGTCAGTGGTTGAGTGGGCATAGCGCTTGGGTCCCACCCGAGCGTCGCGTGTTCGATTCCTCGGCTGGCCAAGTCCTCCATCACAACACAGCGGTGGGAGTAGGAGATTTTTAAACATTGTTGGTTTTTTTTTGGTTTTTGGAAGCGCAACACGGCATAGTACCAGAAAAACTAATAACAAAAATATTTTTGGCCGTGAAAATCTAAAAATCGTATTGTTGGGTTATTCGTAACCCGGGAATGTTTGTCTTTCTTAATAAAAAAATTTAAAATATTTACATCTATAGGATTTAGCCTGCGAGAGAATGAGGTATTATAATCGGTCTCCTCTTTGTGCGGTGCTTCGTAGCCTCCCCACCACACCCACACCAAACCCACCCACAAGGTTTCACTTCTACCGCGTGTGAACTACATACTCCACTTTTTTCTGAATTCTTTCTAACATATTTGAGGTGATTTTTCACAAAAACTAATAACAAAAATATTTTTGGCCGTGAAAATCTAAAATCGTATTGTTGGTTTATTCGTAACCCGGGAATGTTTGTCTTTCTTAATAAAAAAATTAAAATATTTACATCTATAGGATTTAGAGAATGAGGTATTATAATCGGTCTCCTCTTTGTGCGGTGCTTCGTAGCCTCCCCACCACACCCACACCACACCCACCCACAAGGTTTCACTTCTACCGCGTGTGAACTACATATTCCACTTTTTTCTGAATTCTTTCTAGCATATTTGAGGTGATTTTTCACAAAAACGGCGCTCTACAAATTATCCAATTATAATTATTATATTTATGAATTTAGTTTGATGCGGAGCCCACATACTGTTACGATAGAATAGAGGGAGTTTGGGTGTCATGTTATAAAGAAATTGAATGTAGGGTAGGTTATTAATGTAAGTTATTAAACAGGGGATTAAAATATCAGGGTTGAAGAATTGAATGTAATGCACTGGAAGTGCTGTGTTGTGTTTGTACCTACTATGTGATCATATACACCTCTTATTAAGTGGGTGCATTAAATGTTAATTATTCAGGGTTATATATATGAAGGTACACAGTTATCAGCTTTAATCCCATGGGATTTTTGGACGCCAAATCTCATAGGTACGAGATATGCTGACTGTGTCGGTAGGCATGAATACTCCCGTCAGAGCGTGGGCACTGTTATTTTAATCATTGTTGTGAAGCTTGGAAAATAAGAAATAAAAGAGTGGATGTAAAACAAGATTATTATATTGGAATATCAACATACCTGTGGACCATACTAAGAGCTAGCTAAAACCTATTATTTTTATGCGACGATTCCGTATGCCTAATATTGCACCGTGAGGGGCCCCTTTTCTCCCTCACGTTGCCTCCGCGCCAGGTTTGCAAGCTTCTCCATCCATCTGGGTGATTATTACGTTTGAGATCACCATGGTGTCCTCCATCATGTGGTTGCAGTAATGGAAATGTCCTCCATCAGGTTGTGAAAAGAATCGGCGCGGACTACACGGACGGGTCGTGTCCCTTTGTATAATTGAGAATCCATCTCGTCGAATGACGGATGATAAATATAATCGCAGATTACAGTAAAACTGGGTCGGTCAAGCCGCCATTATCGCACCACGGGATTCTACACTGGAATACCCGTAAATAAGAATTCTCCAGTCGCGATAACCTTGTATCGGCTGGGAATAAAAGGAAACTCGTTCACATTTTAAATAAACTTGTAATCAACCCGCCGATTGAATATTTAACGTATTAAATAAATTTAAGTCCACATTTTCGACTGTCGGATTCACGTCCTGCCCTGGAGACGCGAATCCAAAAAGTGTGGGGAAATCGATCATTATCCCCCTATCGACCGAAAGTAAAACCACTCGGAGAAAAAGTGTAATTTATAAGTGGCCAGTAAAATAATTGAATTTATTACTATAGACAAATATTAACAACCCTGGGGCAATTTTGAACATTAATCAATTATTTTCATAACATTTTCCCCGTTCTCGCGTAAATGTTCGACCCCGAACATACCTATGTCCTATGCTGACTAAAAGCTTAACAGTTGTGTTGGTCCACCGGTTCCTAAAAACAATAAATTTCCAAACAGAAACATAATAGAAATAAAAACAATAATCATTGTAGTTAATTACAAAAATAAAAAGACATTGTAGTGAGAATATCATTTCAATCATTCACTTTTATATTATGCTCTGTGGCATCACTTTATCCTGTTATCGGATTATAAACACTTTTTTATAATGGTTGAACAACCTTCACTTTTCACTGAATTTAAATGAAAAAGAAAACCTGCCTATACTAACTAGGTCTCACAGTTGAAAATAAAAATAATAATAGTAGTTGGAAAAAAGAAGTTATACAATGACAATACATAATTAATTGTTTTGTTTTGTTTTGCTTTGTTTTTGTACATAAAACATTTTATAATAGTTACATATATATATTTTTTTGATTACCGTAGTTTTGATAAGTTACATATTTTTTTGTTTGTTTGTTTACAACAGTTTTGATTACGAGAGTTTTGATAAGTTACGAGACATTTTTTTGTTTAATAGATTTTTTTTATGAATGAGACATTTATTTAGTCTTATTTCAATGATGCTTGATACTTGATATGAAGAATCATGATGTATTTGAGTCATGTGTGACTATTTGAATGGGCTAGAATTTTATTGGCTCTGACGTAGAGCATAACTTACGACAATATAAAGGTGTGCACGTATTTATTTAGACTTGTTATATTTGAGAAAATAATTATGTGATTTACCATAAATCACTACAAATAGTACCGTGTGAAAAAAAAAAAAAAAAACTCGATTTTAAATAGAGTTCATGAATACTTGTTGAATGTTGTGTCAGGGTTGGTCATAAAACTCCAAGAACAACCCGAACCACTCAAACAAGTTTCACACCACGTAGTACTTTGAGTATGAACATGGACCAGTGGCTGGCAATCCTTCCGCCTCCCGTAGGTATCCTCCATCTACAGGCAACGGATCCACTGCCCTCCTACTGACGATGTTGCACACATGTTCCCTACCTGAGTCAGCAACTCATGGCCTGATGAGCAGACAGCAAGCATCTCTCGCCCTCTGTCTGTCATATAAGGTAAACGTAATCGACGCCGGATCGATACGTTGCGGTTGGGGTACAAGCCCACCCTTACCTTTGGAACTAATTTGGACCAATAGGAATGGTAAGTTGATCACCAGGATCCAGTTGATCAGACCGAATATACCTCCGTCAACCCCCCTCCAATGATAATAATGACGTTTCGTCATTGTCCGATAATTTCTCCAAGTCTTATCACATTTCGTGAATATTGTCCTTTATATATAAAAAGAATGATAATTAATATCACATTATTACTTCTGTCACCGTTGACAATTACTTGATTGTACTTAAATTCAAAACAATTTTCCGAATTGTTATTAAAAATGATGCCCTTGATTTAAAAAGAAAAATAAACGTTGTTATTTTTGTTGTTGTTGTTATTGTTGATGTTATTGTTGTTGTACGCTGTTGAACGTTGTTGTTGATTTGACAAACATTTTTGATACATTTTTGTTTATATTAAAAAAAATAATTTTGGCAACCCTGTTGTTTGAAAATATTGGTTTGCGCCAACCCTGTATTTAAAATTACAACATAAAATATTTGATTTGATAACCCTGATTTCATTTTAAAATTAAAATATGAAATTTTATTTGAATATGTATGTACCCCATTTAAATTATTAAAAAAAATTATTCCATTGAAATGAATATGTATGTTGCTCATTAAAATGAATATTTTTAATATGACCTACTAATAATTCATAGCATTTGAAACGTCATAATTTGAAATGTCAAGTTTGACATTAGCGTACACATAACAATTGATATAATTCAAAAGTATTTAAGATGTCAGTTGACATTATTTGTAAATAAACAATCAATAATATATTTGTGACAGATGTCAGCTGTAAATAACATTAATTTCGTCTCGTAACTAATTAAACATTTATAATAATAATATCCCGTATAAATGGTTTCCTTATAAAGGTTATCTTTGAAATTGCATAATAATACAAAAGATTTGTTTTCATCATGTTTCATTTGTTTTGACAATGTACACGGTTTGTATGAATACCGGCATAAAATAATTTTATAAAGCTTGAATAATAATGTTCAAATATATTTTAAAAGGTTTGTAATACTTTTAACTAATACCTTTCAACTAAAATGTTTTTAATATTACTGCAATGATTTGATGAATCTACGTACCTTCGTAATCATGAACAAAATGTCACTTAGTTAACAATAAATCATTATAAATATTCGCATAATTATTGATATTAACGTTATATTCTTATTTAAACTCATAACATAATTGTTTTAGAAATAATTAAACTGTTTTTCATCATTTAGAATTATAAAAACATAACAATGTTTTGACATTTGAAATCCATAGGTAAATTCGAAAGCAAGAAATTGCCATAGATAATTGAAATTATTTTGAAAATAACCACTATTCATTGGATTAATTTTTTTTTTTTTATAGAGTTCTATAATGCATATTGTCTATGACCAAATTTCTAAGCATATTTTAATAAAATGACAATAACAATTCTATTGAGGAATTGAGGTTATGTTATATGTTGGTTTAACATGTAGGTATTTCAGATTATGCACACTACATTTCAGATAGAAAACATTGAATAAAATCATTACAGGTATAAAATAAATTTGTGACCCTAATATTTTAAAAGCAAAACAAAACATAACATAGGGCAAATTTAAAAATATGTTAAGGCATGTTTATATAATGAATTTAATATTTCCAAGATTCACAACAATGAAAAAAAATATTTTCGTTATCACCAGTTGGTGCGCCATGTTATGTTACGATAGAATAGAGGGAGTTTGGGTGTCATGTTATAAAGAAATTGAATGTAGGGTAGGTTATTAATGTAAGTTATTAAACAGGGGATTAAAATATCAGGGTTGAAGAATTGAATGTAATGCACTGGAAGTGCTGTGTTGTGTTTGTACCTACTATGTGATCATATACACCTCTTATTAAGTGGGTGCATTAAATGTTAATTATTCAGGGTTATATATATGAAGGTACACAGTTATCAGCTTTAATCCCATGGGATTTTTGGACGCCAAATCTCATAGGTACGAGATATGCTGACTGTGTCGGTAGGCATGAATACTCCCGTCAGAGCGTGGGCACTGTTATTTTAATCATTGTTGTGAAGCTTGGAAAATAAGAAATAAAAGAGTGGATGTAAAACAAGATTATTATATTGGAATATCAACATACCTGTGGACCATACTAAGAGCTAGCTAAAACCTATTATTTTTATGCGACGATTCCGTATGCCTAATATTGCACCGTGAGGGGCCCCTTTTCTCCCTCACGTTGCCTCCGCGCCAGGTTTGCAAGCTTCTCCATCCATCTGGGTGATTATTACGTTTGAGATCACCATGGTGTCCTCCATCATGTGGTTGCAGTAATGGAAATGTCCTCCATCAGGTTGTGAAAAGAATCGGCGCGGACTACACGGACGGGTCGTGTCCCTTTGTATAATTGAGAATCCATCTCGTCGAATGACGGATGATAAATATAATCGCAGATTACAGTAAAACTGGGTCGGTCAAGCCGCCATTATCGCACCACGGGATTCTACACTGGAATACCCGTAAATAAGAATTCTCCAGTCGCGATAACCTTGTATCGGCTGGGAATAAAAGGAAACTCGTTCACATTTTAAATAAACTTGTAATCAACCCGCCGATTGAATATTTAACGTATTAAATAAATTTAAGTCCACATTTTCGACTGTCGGATTCACGTCCTGCCCTGGAGACGCGAATCCAAAAAGTGTGGGGAAATCGATCATTATCCCCCTATCGACCGAAAGTAAAACCACTCGGAGAAAAAGTGTAATTTATAAGTGGCCAGTAAAATAATTGAATTTATTACTATAGACAAATATTAACAACCCTGGGGCAATTTTGAACATTAATCAATTATTTTCATAACAATACAACTAATGCTAGTCCAGAATGTCAGTACGTTTGGTACGTTATGCCCTTTTTTGTTTGAGGTGGCGACATACGCTACCATCAAAGTAATGCGGCGTATCTGGTTATGGTGTATAAAGTTGTTTACAGATTTGGCCATCAGATTTGAAGGAAACATGTGGAAAGGGAACGAAAAATGGGCTTGGTTTATTTAAAGAATGGTTGGACGGCTGAGCCTTTCGACGTGGTTGCTTCGCCTAGTTTGGATGAAAGCGCTATTCTGTAGGCATTATGAGCGCTTTTAGCCGAGTTCTTTACCAGTTAGCAGGTTAATCTCACACACCCCGAGGACTTAGGGGTAGTGACGCTAAAGGGATTTCACAAGTAAATGAAAGAAATATAAAATTTTATTAATAATAATAATGTTGGTATTTTTTTTTGTATTGCCGGGCGGAAATGTATTATCATCATCATCATCATCATTACAT